>JAEIHY010019845.1:0-114198 GCA_018904565.1 Drosophila tsacasi
CCCTCAAAATCCCCTTTATAACCCCCTGTCCTGGGCCCCTTCCTCTTCTCATGCGCATTTCCATGTCCGCTCTAACCGAAGTTCCGTTTGACGCCCCGCAGGCAAAACAGTGGGACGAACATTATTAATAATTAAAAAATGGGCTATCAAGATATAATGGGTTAAGTCTTAAACAATTGTTTTAATAGAAAATATTTTTGTTAATAATTTGATTAGAAAAATCTCTCAACAAAGCATGAAAAATTGTCTTAATAGAAAATGATTTTGTAAATTATTTTGATTAGAAAAATCTCTCCTTTGCTCGCATTAAAGTTCTGTTCTGTGTGTAGAGTCAGCTCTGATTTCCGACTAAATAATATAGTAAGGTTTTTAAATAATTTATAATATTTGTTTGCCAAAAGTCTAATGAAGCCCACTGTGGCCGCTCACTATCTAACTACAGAAAGGCTGACTGGGTCAATAGAGCGAGCTAGCGGATGAGAAGGAGATGGCAATGGGCGACGGTGGCGATGGAGGCGGCTGTCATTGTTTGGCTGTTGCTATTTAAAGCGCATTTGCTGTTAATTTTGCCAGGCCGTTTGCGTTGGCAAAGCTTTCGACGCGCACATGTCCGGATATCCGGTTTCCCACGCATGTGGGCACTGCACAAAATGGGGACCGAGGCAGTGATTAGAAATCATTAGAACTCTAGCATAACTAAAGCATTTTTTTTTAACTTTTATAAAATATTGATGGAAACTAGCATACAATCGAGTGTACTTTTTTCTCAGTGCCCTATCTGTGTGTGGAATTTTCCTATATGTTAATATGTGTGTCTTCCCCAACCGCCTGACTGCTCATTATGTATTTGCCTGTCTGTGTTTAACTTGCCGAGTCGAGTCTCTGTCTGTTTCTGTGCCTGTGCAAGAACTTTAATTGAATAATTTTCAGCCATGAATATTTCTAATGGCCAAACAAATTTTTTAAGCAAGCACTTGGGCGGGGAAAGCGGTAACGGTAACGGTAACTGCGAACTGTGCACTGCAAAACCCGTCTGCATTTGCTCGCTCTGTCTGTTTGCCCAGCCCCCTCCCTGGGCGAGGTTCCAGGCAGGACTCTATCTGCTTCCATCTCGCTCTCATTGTGTTTACCTTTCGAGGTAGTTTTTGCAGCATTTTTAATTATATGCACACAAAAGGCCGCCACAAAAGCAATTCGCCACCTTTATTGATGGTTGGTTGTTGATTTTTCGGGCCAGAACCAGGACCAGGACCAGAGCCAGATCAGACCCAGGAGGAGCCAAAGCACAGATGGATGCAGACGGTCATAGTTTTTTCTGCCTGTGTGCGGAAATTTCATCAACTTGTTCAAAAATTCAAATGTAAATAAATCTAGACGGGCGGCCAGCCAGTGTGAGCCTTGGAAGAGGGTGTTTGCTGGCCAAAACCCTGGCGGGTGGGGGGTCTGGTTCTGGCCAAGTGTTTTGTTAGCATGCCACAGCAATTTTCAATCGCCTGGACAAAAGTTTGTTTGTTTGTTTGTTTGTTTGCTGGTCGGTTGGCAGGCTGGTCGACTGGTCGAGCCGGACTCCGATGATGCAGCTTTCAGCTCTTGGAATATTCGCTGCACTCAGCACAATTCGGCAACCGAAACTGGAGGTGCATACCCAGGGCAAACCCCTCCTTTTGAGCCTCAATGCGCCCAGCAAATTGGTACATTGTTGTCTCCTGAGGCTATGGAACAGTGGAACAGCTCAGGTAAGGGATCCTGAAAAGAAAATTTCCTATTGTTGTACATTTATCAATATTTTAGATCTTTAATTTTATGTTAAAGGGGTTTTTAATATATTTTTTTCGAGTTAGAAGAGTTTTTTTTAATGGTCTGATTACATTATTAGTTAGGGAAAGAAGAGTAGTGCATCAAATATATATATTTTTTACCTTGCTTCGTCCTATTAATCTATCCCATTGTCCAGGTGATTCTCAGATTTGGAAGACGGCCAGGAGTGGGCAACAATTGCAACCTTGACTGCCATTTCGGGGATGGATAATGGATGATAGATGGGGTTTGGGTGGTGGTGGGGTTGTGTGCCTCCTCTTCCTCCTCTGTATTGGTCAAACCAAGTGGCTTTTGAGTGCTTGCCTTGCCAGTTGTTGTTGTTGTTATTGTCCTGGGAGATAAGTGCCCGATAGGGCAGGTACCAACTCACCTGTCCCTATCCACTATAGGGGTTCAATGTATGTGGGTGCACTTGGAAAATTTACATTCCAATTTATTTAGTTGGATATGAAAAAGCCTTTAGTAGTCAGTGTTTTCCTGTGTGAAAAATATAATTTGAATTTTATTATTTAATTTATAAGCTACTTAATTTAATACAATAACTTAAACCAAGATTATTTGTAAGAAATATGCTGCAGCGTACTGATTTGTATACCATTTTATGTATTAAATATAGTTATTGAGCATATTAAATATAGTAATGTACCTTAAAGTTTTTAAACACATAATAGTTATTATGAAATATATATTTTAAAGAATCATTTAACTGCTCTCCCAGTGTGTGTTCGTGCTGGACTTGTCCCTATAATTATTTGCTATAATCTAAAATTAAATGGGATTTGACAGTTGATGAATTGCAGAGTAGTTCGATTGGAAATGCACAGAGACCCGAAGTGCCGCCTGATTGTGTGGGCGGACGGATTAATCGGGTGGCTTGTCCAGTGGGTGACCCCGATTCGCCGGCACCACCCCGAAAATCCAGCTTAGTTATGCATAGTTTGGCAGTCAAAGAGTTTGAGCTGATGGGGCTACAGATGCTGCTGCCAGTGCTCAAGGTACTCTAATAATATCTTATCCAGTAAGTGGTCTGCCTAAATGGAATTCGGTTCGGGGAACAAGGATTTGGGCCTCAGTCGATGTTGATTAATTTTGATGATGGACTGAAGAGATGGACTCTCTCTCCCGGCTCTTTCCCAGGACACTCTTCTCGGTGGGCTTATGCATTATAAAGGCTGATATAATTGAGAGCAAGTAGGATTGGGGGACAATCAATTAGTTCAAGGGATAACAAAGAATGGGGAGTTAAGGGAATCGTATGGATTGTTTTTGTAGAAAATATAAAATCAATTACTATTTAATAATATTTTTATTGCCATTTGTAGTTGTTTGAAGATTGATGAATAACGTACACCCTTGTTGTTAATTGCCACATATTTACATACTTTCCAATTAATTTCCCATTTCCAGTTTTTCCTGCCGCTTATTAATATTCCGCGAAACCAATTTCATTTTCTAGAACAAAGAACCGATTTTCCGTATTGTCTCTTTTGAAGTTTTCCCCCGCTCCTCCCCGGCCGTGATCTTTCATAATTGAAAGAACAACCAGGAGATTTTTGCATTTTTAATAAGCGAATTCCCCATGCTCAGCAGTCTACACATTATTTGCACAATATTTCGCATTTGCTGCATTCAAAAGTAAACAAATTTCTCTCTTATTGTTCCAGGCTTGCCGTTGCCGATGCCGTTGCCGGACCCACGTAATTAAACTTTGTTGCTTCAAAGTCTGGCCCGGTCGCTCAATTTGCGGCCAACAAAGGCACAGTCCAAACATTTTTTTGCCAGCAATTGAAATGTGCTACGCATTGTCCTGGCCATTTTCTGGCTGGCTGGCAGACTGACTGTCGTCCTGTCCGCCCCGGCTGAATGGCAAAAACAGGACATAGTCCCAGCAGCTCGCCTATCCGGCGCGGTCCTGCCAGTAAACTGTTGTTATTTTAACGCAATTTTCAAGTGGAATGCAAATTGTTTAATGATTTCAATTGGAAAATTGCTGGAATACTTGACGAGAGGAACGAGATGGTACCAAGAAAGGAAGATTAACCATTCGGTGAGTGGAAATTAAGGGATGCTCTTTTGTGGTAAACTGTGATTGATTGTTTTATGTTATTATTATTTATATAAAATATATTTGGATTGAGCCTTGCAATATGACTAATTTCACTTTCAATCTATATTTAAAATACTTTTTGTACAATTTAATTTAATTACAAGTTTTTTTTTAAGTTTTTAAGGAAAGCGCTTTTATTCTTAATGCACAGACAGCAGTAGTAAATGGCTGAGTGGTAAGCATTTACCATAAAATATATACCCCGTGTTCAGGGTATGGTAAATGCAAAAGCGAAGGAGACAACAATGGTCCAGCTTTTCCGTCACCAGTTTACCCTTCTCTTTACTCATTTTACACTTAGCCATGGTATTATTATACGTAATATTACGAAAATAATATATTATCCAATTTAAGACATCTTTTACGTATTCATTTATTACAAATATTTTGTAGACTTAGTCCTTAGAATCTTTAACTTTCATTAAATATTTTATACCATAGGAATAAGACAAAAGACAAACAAAAAATTATTAAGTAAATACAAATAAATATCATCCTTGATAATATTACCATATATTTTCCTATTCTCCTTTTCATTAAATATAAATCTTATCTCCTTTTAATAAATGAACTATTTTTTACCATACATCCCCATACATGATTTAATTGAATATTGAATTTTTTAATTGTGTATTTTACGTTCCGCCTCCCTCTTGCAACGCTTTGTAAGTCCATGCGTAGGCATATAGGATAGGTAGAAGGGCGGAAGGGTGGGTGGCTAGTATAGGGGATGGAAGTGGCCTTGGAGTGGGTCGTGGGGGTAGCTGCTCCTCTTTGCTGCATTTTTCGTATACCGAGTCGAGTGTCTGATTAAATTAAGTTGATGAGACGGGCTCCAGCCAGCAGTGCCAAGCAATCTGTTTGAAGGACTTTTGTGTTATATTGATGCATTGTGCTCCATTCTTTCCCCCCGCAGCAGTTACTCAAACACTCGACTGCTTCACTCGATTCGTTCATTTAGTCCATTTTCATTTCGGCTGCTTTTTGTTCGAGCAGAGAGAAAAAAAGGGAGGAAAAATATATACTTAAAAATTAAACATATATTTCTATGAAAAAAAAAACATTAATATTTTTAATAGTTGTTTAAAAACTGAAAAACATATATATATATTCAAGAAATGCTCATCTGCAAAGTTTTAAACAATGGCTTTAAAACTGTTTTATTGGTTCCAAGACAAAATTATATATTTTAAATATTCCTACATACATTAAATTGACTTCCAACCATATTCCATCATTAATCTCTTTTTTTCGGTGTGTCCCTGCGTCTGAATCAGCTTCTGTTTTTGTTTGCCTTTCACGTCGAAGGAACGAATGAACGCTCCCACTTCAGCTGCTGCTGAATTTGTTTATCATTATTGGCATTAAAAGGATTCGAAATTGTTTATTGTCTAGCCAGGAGTCGTGAGCCCCTTGTCCCGCTCTCCCATCCACTCCCTGAAGCCAGCATGACTTTGTCCTGTCTGCCAGTCATTTCAGTCACTTAGTCAGTCATCCCATCGAAGGCTGAATGTCCTGGCTACGTGCCTGCGAGTGCAGTTTATTTAGACTTTTGTTTCAACTGCCTCCAACATTGTCGCCAGTTTCAGAAACAGACTTTCCTTACCTTTCCCTCCGGGGACAGTGGCTCCGAGGTCATGCAAAATGTGTCCAATTAATTGATGGATGTAGGACGTGAACTTCAGTGAACTCGATTGAAATGAATGAACTTTGTGGGTACGAGTATGTGAACTGAATATCATGAATCAAGAGGGTGAAAGTTGAAATAGGAATTTCCTAATGTGGGGAAATACTTAAAAACTATTATCAAGATTTATAATCACAAAGGATTTTGAATATTAATGTCTCTTTAAAAATACTATAACCATGAACACACTTAAGTATTTTTAAGGCCCCAAAAAGCCTTCTAAAATCTCTTTTGTCTTCATATATTTATTTAAATAGATATTCCTAAGTACATTAATTGTATAGGCATTTCCCTTAACCCTGCCCCACTGTTCTTATATCAGATCGTACCCACTCTTGTGCCCATTTCCGGTCTCTGGCAAATATTCTACTCCTTTTTTGTTTGCGAGTCAACATGCTATTTGTAATTAATTGTTTTTGCCTGATGGAGCTTTCCATGGACCCACCATTTCCCTTCTCCACTCCATTCTCAACCTACCCCACTCAATCAATCGAGCCCTTTCGGTCTACTTCTCGGAAAGGCTGCAGTGCAATGCACGATTTATTGAGAAATCAATTGTTTAACAACAGGCAATGGAAACCACAAGAGTTCTTTGCAAACAAACTTCTCGCCTCGAGCCGTCGCACATCCACATCCACATCCACTGAGCCACTTCCCTTTTCGCTTGCTCTTCTTCTTCATTCCAACTTCCGTTTGTTGATGCTTCCGGGGGTTCAGAAGGACCGACGGATGGCTGGAGGGGCGGGACGATGGATCATTGTATGGGCATTTAATTAAATCGATGACAAAATTACGCCAATTAAAGGCGTCGCTCCTCAAATTGGTCTAGCCCGGCGGTACATAACGTATACGCAACGTTGTCGCTCTGTCTTGTCAAATTGTAGGTAAAAGTTATCAAAAAAAGTTTGCTCTTCTGCTGCCGGGCTGCCGGTCTGCCCAGGACTTTCTGACATTGAAACCCATCAATTCGTGTCAATTAATTTGCCTGAGACGACAATGCCACGCCCAGTCTCAGCGCCCCTTATTTATTTTGAAGAAAAAGATACAGGGTGAAAAATTATGCTAAATATTGGGATATTTGTTAAAAGATTTTTATATTTTTAAAACATGCGTAAGATTCTTGATTTATTTAATCAAATCAAGAACTAATATCATTAAACAAGTATTTAAATTTCTTATAAATGCAATAAACTATCTAGAATCTAATTTTTTTCGGTGTAAGCCGACAGCTGGGATGCCAAAAATGTCCCTTCCTATATATAGTTTGCTTCCGTAATATAATTAAAAACTTTTGCCAGGTGTTGCAAATTTCTCAACTGCTCTTCGGCAGAGAGTTGCCTTCCGACTTCCGGAGAAATGGCGAAAAAGACGAGAAGAGATCTCTCCGGGGGCCCTCTGGTCTGTGTTCTGTTTTGCTTGTTACCTTTTTTCAGGGGCTCTCTATCTTGGCCAACGGAAAGTTCATAAACTTTTGCGATGAAGGACTTTAAATTGGGGTGAGTGGAGATGGACGCTAATGCTTTGGCTTTCTGCTTTGGAGAGTTGTGCCTCTAAAACAAATTTTCTGTGTACCTTGTGTGCCAGCATGTGTGCCTATCAGTGCCCGGGCTGCTTGGCCTTTGTTTACTCTCCTGCCGGAGAGAATTTCCAGAGATGATGATGACGATGACGATGACGACGGCAGGAGACGCTGTGGATGAGCAGCATCCTCCTCCAGGCTCCTGGCTCCGGGAACAATGAGAGACTGCGCTCGACGCATTATGTTAGTTTGATATGTGTCTTTCGATTGTTTGCCCTGAACTCGACGATTGAAGTTTGCCATATACACACAAATCTCGATATTGTCCATCGAGGCTGTTGACCAGACATGCGGCTAGCCGATTGTTCGGGGCCCCAAGTCCGCATGTTAAATATTTAACCCTGTAAAGCAAATTTCGTTGCCACGGAGCTATTGTTTGCTCTCGATTTTTGTGAAATTTATAAGCCCTTGATTGGGCTCAAAGTTTTATAGAAAACAAAATATGGATCCCAGGCAGATTACTGCAAAGATACGCATAATATGCTTGGGAGTTGGCAAATATTTTAGAGATTGCTTTCGAGGTTACTTTTGAAACGATAAAAAGAAAATTCTATGGCTTATCGATGTCTTTAAATCGATATCTTTAAATCATTTTTCATCATCATAAAAGATTAAAAATGTCACAGTTAAGCAAAAATTCATTAATTTCAATTCGGAAATCACTTTTTTGTTTAATTTTAACAAGTGTGCTTATTTATTTTATAATTCAAAATTTTTTTCCATATTTTGGGAATTTATAAAATTTTTAACAAATTTAAAAATATGGTTTCTTTAGAAACATGACTCTGTCACTGTTTAAATAAAATTATAATACCTTAAAGACTACAAAAATAGTTTAAAAACATGACAGACAAAGTTGAAAAACATGGTATCCTTTAAAAGAAAGGTAATAACTTCACATAGATTTCAAATTTAATATGTTGTTTGCCTTTTTATTATCATCTTTATTATTTAGCATATTTATTTCATGAAATTCCTTGCTTAACTATCGTAACTCCTGTTTTATCTAGATTTATCATGACTTCTCTGCAATCTAAAAACAAAACCATATTGGATTTTCTCCTCTTTTATAGCTAACTTTTTGATTTTATGCCTCCTTAAAATTGTGTGCAACCGGGGTCCTGAAACTCATTTTGCAATTTAGGCTCCGAAAACTACTGCATTGCTGTTTGGGAGCTGGTTGGTAGCTGGTAGTTGGTAGCTGGTTGCTGCTTTGCTCTGTGCTTTGTGCTTAGCCATGTGGCCAGTAAATTCATAAACTGTGATTCCTCCGACAGTTGCGAGTTTGCCGGCACGAAAATCTTTGCCACAAAAGCCCCCGAGTGTGTCAGCGGTAAAGCAGAGAAAACGTGGGGAAAAACATGGGGCAAGAAAGTGGAGAATGAGCGGTGGCATGGCTGCGGATGGCTGGGAGCGAGGGAAAATTTGAATTGACCGCCTTGTTGTTGTTACTTATCCTTAGCCGCTGCTCCTGCTGCTGCAACCATTTCACCGCCGCCTTTCGCCCGCTCCTTTCATCATTTTGGGGTCGTTCGGGTTAGTTCAGAAAGTGCAGTAAAAACTTGCGGTGGCATAAAGACCTGAGACCTCCGCCTCGCACATAACTGCCCATAGCTACGGTGTTCAAAGGGATCACTTAGAGAAAGATTATCGTAATGTATATTATAATTAAAATTACAGTGATTTTAAAGCTAAAAATTTGATTAGAACAACCTAATGTGTAGTTTTTATGTTATTTAAATAAAAAAAAATTAGAAAACAATGTTTATCCTATAAACCAATCTAAATTATAAAATTAAGCCTCCTAATTTATAATTTCAACTGTTACAATTATGTTTTATCAAAAACTCATTAAACTGATGTATTTTCCTCAGTGTTTCCCCTTAACGCTGGCACAAAAGACAAAGTTTCTGCGCTGCAATGGTAAACTTGCCATCCAAGATGTGGAGCTTGGGGAACGCATGTGCAGCCTGTTTTCTGCGGCTGCGGCTTGAATTTGAAATTTTCCAGTTTGTTTTTAGCTGCCGCTGTCCTTGGGAAAAATGTTGAGGCAGAGGCAAGAGCAGGGACCGTGGCAAAAAGCATAGATCACATTTGCTTCTTGTGCGGGTCGCGAGACTGCCAAAAGATGTAAACTTTTTGTCAATGCGGTTCACAGCAATGTGGCACTAAAAGTGCCGTCCAAGGACAACAAGCGGCAGGAGCATGCTATGACAACAATAAAAAAAAGGAAAGTGGGGGGAAAAATACCATCATAAAATGTGTTGCAAGCTGAAACAATTGCTCTGGTTGTTTCTGTTGTTTGGCCAACATGTTGAGCCTAAATCGTTAAAGTTTTTCACAAATGCACTTGCGGCAGATCTGCGCCCAAAATCCCACAACTACCAGATACACTCAGGGAAAGTGGAGGAATATTTAAGAATAAAAATGAAAACTGGATGATTTTTTAAAAATTAAGAAGAAATTTGATTATGATTTATGTTTAAATATTTTAAATTTGATTAATGATTCTGATCAGCGTATAATCTAGACAAAAATGAATTAATTAAAATGATGATTGATCTTAAAAAAATGTCTCTTTATTATATGAAAAGCTTTTAGCTGTCAGGAAAATTTCTTTATTGCTTTAAGTATTTTTTGTATCTCAGAGAGAAATTTTTAGGTTCAGTGTAATTTTCCAACGCGAAATTACACGAAAGTTTTGCCTTGTATCCAAAAAAGCCGCTTCCCAAGCCTGGTTGTTGCCGCTGTGATGTGTTGCTGTTGCCGCTGCCATGTTGCTGCTCTGCTGCTGTGTGTTGCTGTTGTGTGTTGCTGTTGCGTAGCCGCTGCCGCTGCCACTTGGTTGCTGCTGGGTGTCGGCGTTGTGTACTTCAAAAAATTTTAATTTAAACTTGCGCCATTTTGAAGGCTTTAAGTGGTTGCCAGCTCGTTGACAGTTGCTCCTGACAGAGCCAGCGGACAGACGGCAAAGGCTGTCAGTCCTGTTCCACGGTCGTAGTGTCCTTTACCGCCGCAGCTTGTTATTAGTGCTCTCTCTCTCTCCTGTCCCCCTGCCCCTCTTCAGCCGCGATAGTTGTAGTTTGTAGCCGCCGCTGTTGCGTTTTTATATTGCTAGAACGCGTACACAGGAACACAATTTTACGCCAGGGCTTAGCGAGGGGAGAAAGACAAATATATAACATACAAATCAGTAATTTAAATTAATTTTAGGAAATTAATTATTGCTTTTTATAACACCTAAATCATTTCGGCTTGTAAGAAGCAGCAAATTGTGCAAAGAATTAAGGACCTGCATTATTATATAGCAGACTTTTTGGGGCTGTTTAATGGCTTTTAAAGCCACAGTCACAAATTTATATATATTGTAGGATTTTTATTATTTTAATGCATTTAAAGTATATATTTAGTCTTTATTTAGTTCTTTTTCCGTTTCAATTCGTTTTATAATCTATAAAAAATCTTTCTTTTTCCCTACTAATGGGACCTAATTAAGCTCTATACCCCTCAATGGTTCCTAAATTAGTTTCCAAATTCTGTTAGGTCAAACTCACTCCTTTTTTTATTTAAACTTTATTTTTTCTCTTTATCTAAACGATATATATAATATTTGCCTAGCAACCCCCCGAACAAGTAGCCTATTGCGGGTTGGGGTCAGAGTTGCCTATGCAGTCATCATCGTCATCATCCAACCGCGCCACTAAGCCCACTCATCACCATCCAACGAAGCCCCGAACACCGTCCACCGCCCACTGCTCAGGCCCCCTTGGAAGGCCTTCTCTCCCCAACCCCCCTTGGCTGTTGCACATTTTTAGCCAGCCTGCAGCCATGTAAAAGCTTTGAATATTTATGCAACAGCAGCAACCAGACGAACGATCCTGGCCCCATCGGCCGGAGGAGGGGTCTTTGCAACAGTTGCTCTTCACTTGTAGCTCTGACACATTTTCAAAAAAGTAGGGTCATCATCGGGCTGGCTGACATTTGCTTAAAACTTGCCATGTTCAAGAGCTGCGCGACGCTGAAAGTGCCGGGCTGCCGGGCTGGGTCGAGATGGGTTGGGTTGGTCGGTTGGTTCAAGAAAAGTTTGCTGCTTTTTTACGCCAACACGCGTAAGTGCCCTAATTTTTTTTATGTGGCTGGCAGTGTGTCCTGTTTCACAGCTCCAGCTTGATGCTGTGTCCCCCTTTTTAGCTTGTGGTTCTTTGTCTGTGACTTTGTGCTAGATTTGAATACCCTGGATATTAGAAGGGAGAGTTGGTTTTAAAGGAGAGTTTTTGAAGCTCGGGGAAGATAACAATTTTGTATTATCGGAACTTGAATTATATTCCACGAATTTCTTGTTAAAGTCAAAGATTTCATTGTTCAAAGGAATATTTTTTTTATGAGTATTATTCTATAATTTTTAGAGCACATACAAATATTTCTAAATAATATTTCTTCTAGATTCTGGGAGACCAAGGAAAAAGTGTATTTAAATTTTATCTAGAAGTTTTCCCCTGACATCGTTTGCACTTTTCTTGCTGCGGATTGCCGTGGCACGTTGATATTGTTCGATTGTTCAGAGGCGGCGTCACCGTCGCTCCTTTCGCTGCCGGTCCTTTGCCGGTTCCGTTGGTCGCTCTGGTTGCCCGCCCGGTGGTGCGGTGATCTTTTTAATGAGTTGCGTTTTGTGGCCTGGCGAAAGTTCTTCTTGGCGCCTTTTGCCGTGAAATGAGGTCGCACAAATAATACGAGAAAAAAACGCGGAGAGAGGGAGGGAGAAATGGCGAGAGAAAAGCTTTTGTGTTCCCTCAGAGTTTTCCATTGCCACATTTTACGCCCGGCTGTGTTGTGCTGTGTGCAAAATACTTATTTGAAGAGAGAGCGCGCTCATCGCGAATTCGAATTCGGGGGGATTGGCCTTGGTAACTTAAGTGGATTCGCTTGTTAGGCGCTTGCTGGATTTTCTTTTTTTTTTTTTGGTGAAGTGCCAGTTACCAACTGGGTTGGTTAAGGCTTTCCTAGATGGCCGAATATAATAGACTAAATTGGCATAAATTCCGCGAGCGCCAGATATTAACTAAATGCCAAGTTAAGATGATGCAAATTGGCATTAAAGGAATAGGTTTATTTTCATGGAGGAAGTTGGGCACGATGTCGGTTAATCCCTATATAAATTAGCTATATTTTCTTATTTTATTTAAAATTGATTCTTCTTTAAGTTAAATTTACTTCATTTATTAAATTAGTTTTATTTAGAATTCTTTTTTTTTTGTCTCATTTAATTAAAACCCCAAAATCTCTCTCTTTAGCTGCAAACCAGAACTCTTTCTCTAAGGACCACAATTACTTCCAACTAACTGGACAATCATTTTAGATTTACCCTTTTCAAAAAAAACATATTGCTTCTGGGACTGTTCCACTCAATCTTCCCTGTGGCTGCATAAAGCAAACAGCAATTTTCCCAGCTTTCCCGTATCTCTATAGTATTTACGAGACTTTTCGGTTGTGCAATCCAACGGCAAGAAAAATGCTCTCCAGCCATGACCCCTGACCCCGAGGTTGGACCGTTGGTCCATGTCGCATAACTCCCCGTTTAATTATGAGTTGGTTTTTGAGTTCATTATGGAGGAGCAGCAGCTAAAACCCTGGAAGAACCCCATCCCCCCGCCTTTTAACCCCATGGTTGTCATCTTTTGTTTGGGGTTCGTTCGAGCTCATGAACATTTTTGCACGTGAATGCAACAAGAACGAATAAAGTGCTCGCCGAAAGCTGCACAATTTACATTTCTTACATTTGCAGTTGGTGCCCGAGCCCCGTGCCCCCGGGCCCCCTCCCTCTTAGGTTTTCCTCACGCCCAATTCCCATTTCCCAGGCTGGGCTGTCAGCGCGGTTTTTACGCTGCTGTCACAATACACACACAAGAAGACAAACTGATAAAAGGAAAAAGAAGTGGTGAAAATAGTGAGATAACGAATTAATAATACTCTTATAGTATTCTGTATTTAAAAGAAGAAGTTAGCTTGAATAAGTAAAAGATTCCTTGAGACTATTAAAGAAAAAATATATTTATGGCGTCTCTTTTAGCTTGTATTTCTTGTACCTACACTTTATAATATTTATAATAACTATATAATTATAAAATAAAACAAATTAGAATTCAAAAATCCTAAAATATATGCAGACATTTTTTACGATCATAAAACGCAACTCTGAGGTTAAATTATATTCTTAAACACACAAAAATATTTCTTTTAAATCCCCAAAAAGTACTACCAGAACTCCAAAGCCCAAAATATCTTCTTCAGAATGTGCCGATTTCCTGGGAAAACCATAATGCCCTTTACAAGTGTACCTCAAACAAGACCCATTCGGTGTGAGAGCTCTCTCCGTGGCTCTGGAAAAGTTACTCAACGATGTGACGTGACGTCAGAGGTGGAATGACGTACACTTGAGGGATTTGTGCGAAACAATGTTTTTAAACCAAATTAAAATACGCAACGAGCACTTTACCCGTCATTGCTTGCATTTGTTTGCCGTCTTCAGCTGTCCTTTCCCCGTGATTCCACGACTTTCCTCCTTCCACTCTCCACAACCGAAAGCCAACTTTTCTGCGTGTGTCCTGCGCGACTTTTGAAGGACTCGCGCCTTATCCACGCCCGACTTCAGCCTGTCAGCGGTTCGCCAGAGCACACCGTGATGCCCTCTCTGGCCGAGCTTTAAGTTTTATTAATTTAATTAAACTACTTACAAAGTTGTATCCCCAGCCATCCACGGCTGTCCAGCTCGTGTTCCTCCCCCCTCGTGCGACAGGCGAACAAAAACGTGGAGATGTGCATGCAAATGTACACACTATATATATATATTATATATATATGTGTGTAGTTGCTGGTACAGTTACCTATATAGAGAGAAAAAAGCCATGTAAATAATATCAAGTCTCCTCAAAAAACCATAAAGCAGCTTGAATACGTTACTTAGATATTTATGAGATACAATTTGCAAGGTTTTTTACATGACAACAATAAGCAGTATTCGGAATTTAATATTGCTAAATTTATATACAATTTGATGTGACTTTTTCTGGCAGTGTATTAGCATCCTGCAGCAGTGGCCTCTAAGCCCAGAGCTGAGAGCTGGGATGAGTTGAACTCGACTGAGCCTCGCCATGCGCTGTTTAGCACCTAACTCGCCTTGGCCTAAGAGCAACAACACTTTGTTGTGGCTGCCTTTTGACAAAGAGTGGGTTAATTAAAACTTTTCCAAGTGCTAAAATGTAAAATTAAACCTTTAAAATAGTGCCTGATAATTTCAAATAATTTTTAATATTTTTATTTTGAATATAACTCTTAACTATATACATATTTTATGAACTAAACAATTTAAATCGATTAACTTTTATGATTTACATTTAAAAAGGATTGTAAAGTTTATCTAAGACAACTAGAAATAATAGGTATCTTCTTGAAATCTTAGTTATTTTTAAACCGGATATATAACTAAATTTTAAAGTACATTTCCCCCTTAAATAGTATAGAAATATTTCAATCTACCCATGCTTTATGGCATTCATATTCCTTTGGCTTGTTGTCGACCTTCTTTTACTGCATTTACCTTACCTGCGTACATTTGATTATTTAGCATTTAGCTGCCCCCACCCACCTGTCCACCCCTCTCCACCGTTGCCCTTGCATATATTTTCCATTTCTGTAAGAGTGAGCCAAACATGATTTCAGCTTTCAGTTCTCGCTTGCCAGTACTTACGCTCGAATAAATTTTAATAGACATTCGGAGTCATAGTTGGGCGACTCCTTCTTTTGCCCCAACCCATTCGTGGTTCCTTGTGTTACCCTGTAGTTGGAGATTTAAGGATATATAAACATATGAAATGAAGATTAGTCTAAGAAATAAAACAATAAGTAATGGAATGTCTTATACATCGAAAAGTGCATCTTTTTAGTTGAATTATTTTAATCTTTTATTATGGTAAATATTTTTGTAGTTCCTTAATATTATTAAATTACTATATCTCATTGATTTTATAAAGAATATCTTTATACTACTTGAAAACATTGCATGATTTTATTGATACGATATCACCTACATATATCCTGGGTATATTAAGCTCGTTCCTTCCGACTAAAGCCCTCCCACTCGCTTTGTTTTTGTGTGTGCGGTGGCTTGTATGCTCGGACTTGGACCGTGTGTATTTGCATATAAATTATACGTAGCCGTTGACTTTGTGGCCTCCACCGGAATGCCTCAAGCAGCTGGCTGTGCCTGGGACTGGGATGGGGATTGGGACTGAGACTGAGACTGCCACCGAGACCAGAGAAACGGAGCGTCTGTCTGGCATTTCTGGCCCCTTGTGGGACTTCTGGTCCGTCTGGTCCGTCTGTCTGCGGGCATATGCTGTTTGTCCATTCCATATCCTTTGGCCATGTTATGTAAATTATTTCAATAGGCCGTAATATGTGCCGAAAAATTATTTAGCCAAAGCCAAAGAGTGAATGTGCAGAAAGAACAACACGCATTAATTATTTAACAAACATAGAAAAAGCCAAGCGACATGGGGGGATGAGGGAAATTATAATAAATCTGAAAGTAGGAGTCATCGATGCCATGACCAGACCTCAACGGCAGAGGGAAAACTGGAAGCACTGAAGCATTTTCCGAGCGAACAGAAATCACAGACGACCAGCCACGGGCGGTCCAAGCTGGACATTTTAATGATACAAGTTGGAGAAATATTATTTCACGCTGGATAACTGGCGGAGAAGATTAAACACTCTATAAAATGTGCTAGAAAAAATGTTAAGCTAGAGGGAAAACAATGGAAAGCTAAATTAAGTTGTATTTATTTTAACTCTCTTTAACATGACAAGGTTTTAATATATTTTCCATTTATGCAATTTATTTATTTTCTCTTTCGAATTCTCAAGAACCTTAAATATTGAAGGAAATGTCTTTAAACAAACCTCAACTTGAGTTAGCCACAAACAAATTATAGTCCAAAGATGTATATGCATATATTCTTAATTATTCTCAGAAAACCATTAGTGGTAATGTTATTCCAATTTAGCTAACCGATGCCTCGAAGATGGCTTTGGGACTTGTTTGTTAATTAACCAATGTGAAGGCAAATCAACCTTTTCAATCGACGCTTAGAATAGATTGCCGGAAGGATTTCTCTGGGATTTCCCGCCTTGATAACATTTCCCTGAACTACTATACATTTCAATACCAAGACAACCCACAAAACGGCCGGCTGAAAACCAGAAGAAGAGCATCAGAAAGTGGACACTTCCGTTGACATTGAATTAAGAGGAGGATTGTGGGGCGGTCTGGGCCGGACAGCAAAAGGGGGTTTTACACTAATAAACTAGCAGGAAAACATGCTTAAAGTGTTTTATGATTGCCCACCCATGCGAGAGGTCGAGATGTCGCGGCGTTGGCATTTTTAGTCCTTTGGATCCCAGCCCTTTTTCCCCAGTTCCAGCCGTCGCACTCTTCTGGCCGAGAATGTCCTGCTGCTAACCGCAAAAAGCAATCTACACGTGTTTTCAAAATTAATTGTTATGATGGCTTTTGTTGACGCCGTTTTTTTTTTCTCCCAACCAACCATTCACTAGTACACAGTAAAAAAATACATTTTATAATAATTAATAAATTTACAAAACTAAGTATTTAATAATTATTTTTAAATAAAGATTTCTGGAAATTTTTATAGTTTATCAAAACCAAAACTGGTTAGTATATATTCTTGTGCATTTTCTCTCAGTGTTCCTGTTGCCTTTGTTGGTCTGTTTGGAAGGGACACAATCCGGCTACCGTTTGAATATTTGATGAGGGCGTTACGAAAGCACAAACACCGGCAATTTTATTTAGCTGTTGTTGTCGTGTGGCGGTGCTGCTGCTGCTGTTGCTTTTGCAGCTGTTTTTTTAACGCCTAAAATTATGCAGCATTAAACAAAAACCGCCGGCGAAAGATGGCGTGTGAAAGGGTGAGGGTAGAGGGGACAACGGGAAGGGAGGAGGAGGAGCACAGAGGTCCTCCGGTCGCAGGCACTGAACCCCGGCGACATTTGTGCTCGCCATTTTTCACCTTATTAAAAGCTGCGCTGACCGCAAAAACCCTGCCCAGGCTGTTTGACAATTGTAAACAATTTGCTGAATAGAGAACCGCGAATATGGGCGGGTGTGAACGGGGGGCGTGGCACATGCACATTTTATAGCCAGCGAAAGAAGCAGTTAGCCAGCGAAAACCGCAGCCGGGATTTAGGATATGTATAAATTTTGTGTAATTAAGTTTTACTTCATTTGTGAAGGGGATGTGTCCAGGATATAGTGACAATTTGAGGATACAAAATATTTATTAAATAAATTATAGAATTTAAATATTAAAAAAAAAATATTTAAAAATTATTTCATTTTTTCTAGGTTGTAATTGTTTTGGTTTTATCAAGCTTTTTTTTGTTTTTTATGTAGCTTAAGATGAATTATTTCCATGATTTGGTAGAATTACATTAATAAGATCCACTAGACCATACTTTTCCCTAATATTTAATTAATAAAAATAACTCGTAATAATTTATTAATAATAGAAAAAAATTGATTTCATAACTTGTTATGTAAAAGCATTTTTCCTAAGCCCCACTCATCGCTTCTCAAGTTGTCTGGAATGAATCTCAACAGGTTTTTTAGGCCGATTTGCTAACCCATTTCAAGTGGAGTTTTCAACAATGTCCCTTGTAGTGCTAAACTACGGTTTGCAGCCTCGTTTTAATTTCGAATGGCGGTTCAGCGCGAAAACCGCATTTCATGGCCGGCGAGGGATGGTTCGTTGGATGTTGATTTTTGGCCGTTGCCTCAAAAAACCCCTCCCATGGGTTGACCGCCTACGGAACGCCGTCAAACGCTTGGCTGCTTCTCAACTTTGATTTTTTGGCGGCTGTGGAAATTTTTAAATTGGTAGCAATCCCCACCCCACCTCCCCCTCAACCCCACTCTACCCCCTTTGATCCCTCCTCTTCTCTCTCTTATGCGGTCAATGCCGTTTAGACGTTCGGTCAGCCAACTCAGTTAGAATTTGGCCGGAGAGGGGGCTGCGGACATGCGGTTTGTTTGGTTTTTGTGGGATGGCAGCTGTTGATTTTTCGGGGCCAATGCGTTATAATTTTCTACAGTATATTTTTGCCTGTTCCCCTGCATGGTTCATGGTTCGCAGGACTTAAATTTAAAATGTGTGTGTGTGTCTACACATACCGGTGGTTGTCCCCAGCAATCAGGGGGAAAATACCAATAAATTAACAATAGCCCATTGCCCATGTAGCGGCGTCATCGTCCACCTCCTGCCAGCCCTGTGTGTCGCCTGCATTTATTGGCTCGTAAATTAGCATGCAAGTCAAATAAATTAATTCTTTTTTGCAATATTTGCATAAACAATTTTGCATAATATGCGCAATAGTCGAGAGCGGCAGCCAAAACAGGCGAAATGTTCATGAGGGTAAATGCAATATCGACGAGGGTCAATTGATGAATATTTATACTTTGTTAAAATCTGAATGAAATTTTGTATGACTTGTTTTAAATAGTGCCATAAAATATAAGGTGCGTTGTATTAATTTTTAAAATGGATATAGTTAAATCAAATGTATTTAAAATTAAGAAATATTAAATGATACAATTTTTAAACATCACATTCAGCACGATTACTACTCACTTTTCTACTCTTTTTTAAACCCCGAAGTGTACTTTTTCCCCATCTTTAATTTTATTTTGAGTCGTATTATTATTCCATTAATTATCCACCTTAAACCATCCTTTCCGAACTGCTTAATCACACCTTACTGTAACTGTTTTACAGGTTTGCTGAATGTTTACCTTACCGTTTGCCCAGATGCATGCCTAGACATTTTGCCGCCGCCTCCTAAAGGACGATATCGGTTCAAAGAGTACCGGCAGATAGATAGTGCTATATGGCCTATGCATAAACAACGGCCGGGGACAACAACAAAAGCCCCGACCACATGACTGGACGATTGACCAAGGGCTATGCGAAGTCCCTGGCCTCGTAGGCCGCCCTGCCCCTGGAGCCACCATGCCCCTGAATAAGGCTCCGGCCGTGTCTGGCTTTTGCATTTGGCATATTTTAATATGTAAATGTAATTTCTCCAATGAGCTCACTTCATGTCGGGGACCGGACTCCGTAGTCCGTAGAAGTCCGTCTGCCATTGCCACGTCCCACCAATGTCTGCGGCTAATCAAAGACAAAAAGACGCATCACGGATACGAAGGAGAAAGCTGCTGATGACACAGTGGTCTGCCACATATTGTATTAAATATTAAATAACAACTTGAAGTCTTTTCAGCCGGATTAATCCAATCTTGCAAGCAGATCTGTATAGAAAAATAAGCTCTCCAAAACAGATGCATTTTGAGTTTAATTCAATTTAAGGGTTTCGAATTTAGATGTAATATAAATAATATAGAGGTTATTAATTCTAATAAAGTTCAAAATAAAGATGCAACAACGATATTAAAGGAGATTTTCGAGTATAGAAATTCAAAAAAATGCCTAAGGTTTTCCCAGATACCACTGTAAGTACTCTATGTGTTTATTCCAGCATAAACAGAATCCTGCAACGAGGGGCCTGGCATGTGCAACAATTAATATTGTGCCCTTTTGCCTCTGGGCCTCCCTGTCGCCGTGTCGCAAAATCGCAGAATCGTCAGAGTCATCAGCAGCGTCAACACATCGCTCAGCCACATTACGCATACGCCGCGTATGTCGCGCGGTCGTCGTTTAATAAAAAATGCAAAGGCTAATGTCTGCACCGCAAATTGATGTGAGCCGAATGTGCGCATAAACGACACTAGATGGCGCACTTTACGCGTGCAAATTGACGGAGCCTGCCAAAGGACGACAGAGGGGGAAGGGGGGGAACACAAAGCCCACACAACATAAACAAAAACATACAAAGACACAGCCACAGACACAGACGCAAACGCAAGCGGATTAAATTTACAGCAATTTCACTTCGGTGTTTTGTTGACGAAAATAGGCGCCTTGTTTTTGCCAGTCAGTCAAATAATCCTACTTGAAGAATATATATAAATATATGTGTATTTGTATACCAGAATACAAATGTATATTTATAAGAGGTATTGAACATTATTTTTACACTTTTTCTGGGAAATGAAAAGTTTGTTCACTTAAGATTTATACAAATAGGTAAGAATTTTGTAGTAAATAAAATATAGTTCCATAAAGTAATTAATTTGGAAATATTAGTTTTTGATTTCGTAAACACTTTTACTAATACTATATACTATAATATTAATTGCAATTCAATTAGATATGGGCAAATTAGCCAAAAAAGCATCAAGTGTCAGATAAGATGCCTTTTTTCCCTACAGTGCAATATAGCCAGATGAGCAACAGTGGTTGAGTTAGAATCCGTGTCAATAATTACTACCTCTTAAAACTATCTGTGCAACAGTTAAGCACGGCATCCAGTTCATAAATTTGTCACGCAGCGGAAAAATGTTTATTCTTTTGAAGTGTGATCGCTCTTTCTACACGTTGTAAGGCATTTTTTTAGGGCCATTAACCACCGGCAATATATGAAATAACAGACACGTTCTTCTTTTGATGATTCGTTTTAGATTTATAATTTTCCCTTAGATATTGGCTGGCGTTCTGGCGGCTGTCCCTTTTTTCCAAGGAGCTCGGTTGATTGTGTATGGGCTCTATTAGGCAAGGGCGGGATTCGTCTTCGGTTCAAGGAGAAACATGATGGTTTCAGTGGCCATGCCCATCGTGGAGAAGCTGGATAATCGATGGTCCACTGCATACATATTTTAATATTGAATATTATTATAAACTAAAATAAGCCAAATTCTAAATAGAATATTGAATAAGGTAATTTTTAAAATTTTTATATTGGGTAGACAAATCGACATTAGTTCAATATATCATAAAATACTTCATAACTTTATATGTAATTCTTTCTCTTTTAGATCCCTTAAATTGTATTTAACTTTGTACTTTATTTTGACTCTGACAATAAAATGCCAGAAAATGCTACCCAACCCAGAGTTTAATCTGAATTCCATTTTAAATATTTTCAAACCCAAAATTTTCGCACTTTCTTTATCTCAAGCGTTGCCTTTAACTGCATTGTGAGCTTTTTGTTTAGTGATTTGTTTACCCCAACCAGAACAACAGGGGGAAAAACGAAAAACAAAAAAATTGAAACCGAAATACGATGCCAAAGGCTGCGACCCACCCCCTGCTCCCTCGTAAACCGCCGCAGCGACCCCTCTGCCCACATCAAAGCGGAATCTCTGGGAGGCTTTATATAAAAGCTGTGCGGCAGACAGGCCATCAATACAAAATGGCATAGAGTTGAGTGGGCGTTAACAATATGCCACACCCCCCGCCCGAAATCTCTAACGCCCCCCGGGGCAGGGGTGGGGCAACAAGACAAAAAAAAAAAAGAAAAAGGGGGCTCGGAGGGGCATTCATTGTTGGCTGCCTTATAAATGCTGCGTATGTTTTGGTTTTTTGGCTCAACGACTCAACTCGTTTGCAATTTCTCTGCTGTCGCTCTATCAGCCGAGGTCCCTTCAGCTTTACACTGGGGAAAATCTTACAGATTTGGATATATAAAATTGTATTAATTTTAGATGTATAAAGCATTCTTAAATTATGTATATTGATATATTTCTATAGGTTCTAGAAATTTATTTAAAAAGTAGTAAGTATATATTATTATATGAAAATAGGTACCTACTCGTAAGTAATTTTCAGGATAAAATAATTTTAAAAATAATTATAATTATATTTACTGATCTTTCAGAATAAAAATCTGTTAGGACAAAACCAGAAATATTATTTACAGAATATTGTTTTGTCCAGTGCTCTCCTGTTTTGCTCCTCCTGATCCTGGGGTCCTGCTAAAGTGTCTGCGAATATGACGCGTCACTCTGGGATCACACCAATTTGTTAAAAAACGGGGCTGCCAGAGGACAGGGGGAATGCTGCTGATGGTTTGATAAGGAGGGTGCGGCATAGGCCCGCTCGTTGGTTCATTCACTCAAAATGTCATCAACGTTGAGACGACAGATTGCAGTCATTTTGCTGGCATTTTTTCCTCCTTCGTTTTTGTTATCATCTGGTTTGGTTTGGTTTGTTTGTGTTTTGTGTGTGTGAAATGGGTTGGATTGGTGGAGAGGGGAACAATTCAAGAGGTTTTACAGGGGAGAGGGAGGAGCTTTGAGGAGCAGGATAGAGCCTAATAGTGGGAGTGCAAAATTTGCTAGGAATACTCTTCAGTAGGAGTCAGTGATCTAAAATTTTAAATATTGTTTATTTTGTTTTTGTTTTACAATTTTTAAAATATTTTTTATTGCAATCTAAGTTAGTACATCTGCTGCACTTTCCCAGAGAACCAGCCACGCCTTTTTGTAATCCCTTTTTGCATTAGCAGCTCATCTGGACTTCTGCATAACCGAATCAATTATCCACATTCTCCTCTGGGCCGATCGCCGTCCCGGTTAGCCATGCCGTTGACATTATAGCAGCTCCATCAAAGCCACTCACTCCACACTTTATTGCTTACCACTAGGATGGCCGCCTGCCCTTGCCTTATCCCTCAGTTTCCTGGTGCTGTCACTCAGCAGAGGATGCGTCACTCATGCCGGCTGACAGTGTCGAGAGTGGAGAATTAGATTTAAATTCGAAATCTGCTTAAAGGCACACTGAAGGGTAGTGAAGTGAGGTCCTAGCGACTTTATAAATTCCTTTTATCCCACTCACTCTCTTTCGGATCCGAATGTATGGGAACATCAAAACATCGTTATCATCATCGGGCAGAGACCAAAAGGATGGAAGCCAGAGCCAAACCGAACTCCACCGAGCTGAGCTGTGGAAATGCAATTCATTTTTCGCGCCATACCTGCACATAAACCATTCATATTCATAAAATTGCATAATCTCGAAGAGTCATAATAATCAAAAACATATTTGCGGCATGCGCCCCTTCCTGGTCTACTCCCTTCTTTCAGCCATAAAACTTCAACTTTGGCCTGGCTTGAAAGTGTGCACTGAAAGAAAAATATAGAGAAAATAGTTTTGCTTATTTTATTTTTATAAATAAGACTCGTAATAAAATTTGACAAAAATAAATTGTTAAAAATACATATGAACTTTTGAGATACATTAATAAACATATTATATTGCTGGACTTTTCCCATTTTTTATAGTGCTTAGAAGTGGAAACCACCCAGAGAAGAATGATGCAATGGGACGACGAAAAAGGGGGCTTCTGCTACTGGTGGTTGCCATCGGGGAAGCTGCAACAGCAATCGGCAACGGCAATGGCAATGGCGCCCAAGTAGGCGGAAATAAACGTGGAGGCGAGCGAAAGAACCAAGTTGTATGATTTTATTTATGCCACCACTACACATAGGTGGCGAGGAGGGGGGGTTGGGCTGCAAAAAAAGGAGGAGATTTCAGCGGGGGCAGATTCTTCTGCTAGTTCGCATCCTCCGCTGGCTTGCTGGCTGTGCTGGCTCGTAAAGTTTAGTTGAACCCAGAAGCCGTAAAAGGCGTTGGCAGTGGCACACTCAGCAGTCATCATAAAACTATAAATTTCATATTTGCCACACTCACACACACACACACAGACACAGAGCCGCAGAAAGAGGAAGGTGCAGAGGAGCTGGTGCTGGGGGAAAATCGGGGGGGGAACGGCATGTTATCATTAATGGTCGGTAGAACTATGATCATGATGATGATGCTGATGACGTTGGCTTTGGTAATGTTTATGGTGACGCCTGGGAGTTTTTGGGCAAGGCCTGTAACATCCTCGGCTTATGCACTGAGAATAAATGGATAGGGATAAGAAATATAATAAAGAATCATTTACTAAGCTTTTAAGTATATTTTAACATTTTTCTGGAGTAATATAAACCAACTTTGCCCAATAGTTGAATGTATTTTAAACCTTTAAAAACAGTTCTTGTGTGTTTTTCTTTAAGAAACTTATTTAAATTTTTCCTTATTAAAAATATTTATAATATGAACTCTTTTTTGTAAAATATTAAATAAGATGTATAGATTTATAATAATTATTGTAAGACTATAATTAGAACACTTTGTTTAATATTTAATTGAAATACTGAATTCATATATAACAAATTTAAATCAAGTCTTAAATAAATTTAATAACCTTCTTGTCATAGTTTTTCCCCAGTGACTCCTTTCCTTGGCTCTACCTGCCGCTAAGTGTTTTGCAAGTATATATATTATATTATATATATCCATATATATATATATATTCCCGGTGTGGGCCTGTGTGTGAGGTTTGTGTGCTTTGTTATGTAGAGCATGCAATCATTTTATGACTCTGCGTCGAGCCGCAGAAATGTCAGGGGCAGTCCGCTAACCATCCAAAGTGTTCCGCCCCCACTGGCCCATCTTCCATCCTATATCCTGCACCTCCCATTCCCCATCTCCCATCCTCAAGCGGAGTCCCCCTGTGACCCCTCTTTGCTGGTGCCAAGTGTTGCCACAAATTTAATAAACTAGAGACGTTCGTTTGAGCTCTGGTTTTCACTCTGCTCCCGGTCGGAGAGAGCTGCCTTTACTTAAATAGTTTAGCAACTAGATCAAAGTTTTGTTTTCGGCTTTTTACTGTTTCGGTTTCTGTTTCTGTATTTTCGTTTAATTTTTGATTTGGTTTGTGGGTCACGGGGGAAAGTTTTAACTCGGTTTGCAGCGGGCATGTAATTTATTTAAACATGTTCGGACATAAAGGGAATGAAAAATGTTAGGTCTCGTGGGTATGTGTCTCTGGAATTAAATACGACAGAAAAAAGAGGCTGAAAGGAAAAACTAAAAAGGACATTCAACTTTTTTATGCGGCAAATAAATTGATTAACTACGGCGAAGAAAAAATTGTTCAGTTCAATTTAAAGTAAACATTTAATAGAAATGTGTTTCCTGTGGCGGAATTAATGTGAAATGACATTAGTTTAACGACAAAAACCTGTGATAATTACTTTAAATCCTTTGGTCAGCCAGAAAGAGCCATACAACATATATATTTAATTAAACTCTTTTTAGATAGCTTTTTATGGGGAAAGATGTCAAAGTAAGATGAAAGAAAAATATCTCTTCAAAAGCATACAAATCTAGAAATAAACTGTTGTTTATGCACTCTGTAATCACTCTTTTAACATATTTCTTTGGCACTAAAATCTCATGATATACCCATATCGAAAATTGCAATTTAGCTTCCCTCCACATCCTTTCATCCCCATTCCGAGACCTCATTAGCAATTCAAAAAGCAATACTCTCCCATTGACAAACATTCGATGACTTCATTTCACCAATTAGATGGCATTGCTGTAAAAGTTAACAGTGCGAGTTATGGCCGGACTCGAAATCGTCTCAAATGATGTGCCATTTCTGCAGCATTGCATTAGTTAAAGTTCTGCCATATAGAAACAATCAGCGCCGAAAAGTGGGACCGAGAGAGGCGTCCCTGCTGCGGTTATTGCCGCACGAAAATTTGTAAACGAAACGGAAACAGCTCGTAACGATTTCAATGGAGAGATGACATGGACATGTCGACCAACCAGGACATCGTCGATGCCTTTGCTCCCCTGCTGGTGGAGATTGCCGATGGCGATGGTGACAGTGCAGTTGCTGTTTCAGGAACTAAAGAGGTGGCAGTGTTGGGAAATCAAATGTTATAGTTACTAGAGGATCTGAAATATTTTCAAATAATGTACATTTTATAGTTTAAGCTAATTCAAAGTAATAAATAGATTGTAAATATTTAACTGAATAGAACAATATTTTCCTAGAACTCCAAGTCATTGTAACTTTTAAAAAATAATTGTTAACTCTCGATACCTGGTTTTAAGGACTCCTCCTTAAGTTATTTGAAAGGTTCCCAATCTTCTCTTCCTATTTGTATAATTTCCCCATGTATTTCCAACTCCCATATCAAGACATCTCTGATGGATAGTGACTGCGAGGGAGAGTGTTCTTCTGCCTGGCTCTGATGATGACTGCAAATCAGACAAATGTACGCAAAAACCGCACCGAAAACTTTTCGCCAATGCACAAGTGATGGAACCAAAGGCGAAAGAGACCAATAGGGGGGGCCAGAAAGGAGGGAGGGAAGTTTGGGGAATCACCTCGGGACATTTGCTCTGCTGCATTGGAACTCAACGGAAGGCAAAACTTGAAAGTGCTGCCCCTGACCCTATTCTCTGCAGCATCCTTTGCCCGGCCTGCTTGTTGTGTTCCATCCGGAACTTGGCTTGGTGCACTGAGAAAGGAGCTTGCCTACAAAACTTAAAGAAAAAAACGTTTTTTAGTTACTAAAATAAATTCTTGTATTTATATAGTTTTTCTTCTGGTTACCTTAATACAAATAAGAATCCTATTAGCAACTGTTTAAAAATTTAACTCTTTACTTGAGCATAATTTAATATTGAATACAAACTAGAGAACCTATGTTAAACCGTTTATATCTCTAAGTGCACTAGGTCGGGGCTACGATTGATGTGCAATAATTATCCAAAGTTGATTTGTTTGTTTGCACCAGACCAACAAAGCGTAAAAGCCAAGCATACCAATCGAAGAGTCAGCCCTAAACGAAGGTCCTGCTGACTCTCTCTCTCTCTCTGGGCTTGGTCCTTCAAAATGCGGTAATGCTGTAAATGAGTATTATTATGGGCCCTCTACTGCTGCTCCTACCCATCTCTTCTTCGCCTTTGGAAGTCGCCTTTGAATCTACTCCGGGGCCAAGTTTTTGGCGAGTTTCTTCAATGCTGCTCTTGCCTTATAGTTTTTGGCGTAGTTTTCGATGTGGCTCTGGATGATGACGATAATGATGATGATGATGACGGGTATTGGTATGAGGATGTTGCTCCTAGTGCTGCTGCTCAATAAGATAAGTGCGCTGTTTAGTTTTAAAGCCACAAGCAGAAAAGTTTTCCCAATGCACAGAACTTTCCCGGGTAGAGGGAGAGGGTAAGGGTATTTATGGGTATTTAGGATAGCCGAAAATATAAAGAGTTCAATTGGTTATTTTGTTCAAAGTGTAAAGTTTGTTTGCCGAATTGATTGAATGGTTATTAAGCGAAATTTTGATGATCAGCAGAGTTTAATTGGATGAAGTTAAGCGGAAGTTTTCCTTATCAAATTATAGTTTGTTAGCTTTTACATTGGGCTTGAAAATGAATAGCAATTTCCTTAAAATGTAAACCTATTTCAAAGTGCAACCAATATTCTGATATACATACTATATATGGTTCCCTATCTCGTCCCATCTGTTTCTTCGATTTTTCCTATTCGCAATTGAGAAATTAGTGCATTAACTTTTCCTTTGACGCCCCCAACAAATAAATGGTGGCATTTATTTGAATTGCTCAAACGAGTTTTACTCTCCATATCCTCGGCACCAATAAAACGAATGAAAGAGCCAGACAAAAAATAAAACAGAACAACTTTTAGTTAAACTTGCTAACCTCATACAAGCCTCCTGCCCCTTTCCCCCCTTTGGCTTGCTTGGCTGCCTTTACTGTTGATTTACTTTAGCCTATTGCTTTGGCATTTAGGTTTTTAGTTCCTCGTGTTGTTCCATTTGTGAACCGGAAATACACAGGAGCGCAGGTTGCCGGTCTCTGCTGGGATAACCCCACTCGAACGCAATCAAAATACTTTGGCTATACAATTTATTGGCGCAAAAACAAGTTCAATTTCAAATGAAATTCGCTTTTCGGAAAAAGGGAGCCAGGGACACTGGCTCACATGTAGACAAGATAAACATGTGGGCACGGTGAGAAAAAAAGGTAATTTTCCGCAATATCAATTAAGAAATTGTTAAAGCTGTATAATAAAATATATATTTTAATTTTCTATAACAAAATCCTAAGGAAATATCTAGATTTTTATATTTAAAAATCTTGAATTCATTGCTTGACTTTATAACATCTTTTTTCATTATCAAAGAACGGAAAAATACATCAAACAATAATTCAATTATATAAAACACACCCCAATTTTCAGGTTTCTTTCTGTGCAATCTGCTGGATGAGTTTGCTACACGGATTGCAGGAGACAGTCAAGATTCAAATAAATATCAACAAGGAGGAACACTGAGACTCCACACATAGTTGCACCTTTGTGTGTGCCCAGTTTGGATTGTGTTTTCTAATATAGAAAATAGTTGAGAAATATTTTGCCAAGTAGCCAAGATGTGGAGTAAAAGCGCTGGAAAGAGAGAGGCATTTGGCAAGACAAACAATCAGTTAAGAGCTTTGCGAAAGACGATACATTGCTTAACGGGGGAAACAGGGACAGATAGAGATGCTTTGCACTCTTTTTATTGAACTTACATAACATTTTTGGGCTGTACTCGCATCTGTGTGGGGAAGGAAATTGCGGGGGCGCCGGAAGTGGTACTGTGTACTGTGATTTCCGGGCAGCATCCTTGGCTAGGCTGTGTAATAAATATACAGAAGAGTGCTTAAGATCAAATCAATTGATAAAGAGCGTAATAAACTTGTATCCAACTATTTACATAAAATTTCTCTCTAATAATATTACAGCAGAAAACCTGAAGAGGATGCCGAAGTCAAGGCAGGCGAAAGGGAACGGAAGCTCTCGAAGCACTCTTTGCTTTTCATGTCTCGCATATTTGGGTTAAAATGTATTAGTTTTTCCAGCCCCACCACCCCCACTTGGCTCCCCCAGTGTCTATCACATATTTTCTTATCAGAAAATGCTATTTATTTTCATCCTTTTTGATGTTGCAAAATATTGAAGACTACTGCACACATAAAGAGTAAGGAAACAATGTCGATCTGCATGGCAGCCATAAATTGTGTGCTTATGCAAGCCTGTCCTTCGGAAAGTAGGTAAAGTTGGCCTCTCAACTGGCAGACGTTTTATTTAAATCAACAAATCAATTGAAATTTATGTCAGAGTTTAATGTCGAACAATTGTTTCAAAAGTTGTACACCATTTGAGCTCTAATTAAAAGCGAGAGAGAGAGAGTCAGTTTATTGCGAAAACAATGAAACAACGAAATCGAATAGCACACAAACATGATAAATTAAGGGATTTTATTCGTACAGTTATATAGTGGAGAAGTACTTGAAACGTTTGTACTTTGGAGAGTGTTAATTGGCGTTTAACCAGTTTAAATTGCACAAGGGATTCGAGGATTGTTTGAAAACAAACCTGACTGGATAATAACTAGTGAAAATATAAGGTTACCTTGTAATTGTCTCATATAAAATCATTTCTTTTTTTAAATAACATTCTGGTACCATACAATTTTTATTTACTATTTTATATTGATTTTACCAAACTCTTCCTACCGTCTAGACACCATACTTTTCGATACTTTGCATACCCTGGCGCTCCAATCTCTGTATAAACAACTCCACATAGATGTAAACTCTATAACTCATGCGGATAGTTATTCTAAGCAATATCTCATGTACATTTGCCCGATGTCAACTGCAAAATTTATGCACATCTATGTACATATGTGGAACTCTTTGGTGTCCTTTGGGTATGTCCCCATCCTTGCTGTTGCGGCTGTCGTTTTATCAAGGCAGCTAAAGTCGCTAAACTTTTCAGGACTATGGCAACAAACACACAGACCGAAATATAACAAAAAATAGCGAGAAATGCTACAACAATTTTTATTGGATTTCGCGTGTCGCATCGGCAACGGGTTGCAGTTAGTTTTCGGTTCGGTTTGGTTTGGTTGTTGTTCTCCCCGTTGATTTTTCCCCTTTTTTGAGGTTTGCTGGCCTTTTGCCAATGGCTTTTTCAATTATACTAATGACATTCAAAAAGAATTTGTAGAAATGCCAGAATGTAGCCGAAAAAAAAAGGAGGAGAGAACCCATGGCGGCCATTTTGTTGTATCACACATGCATGTGGCAACCCTGCTCACGTCCTCCGACGAGCTCCTAGAGCGAGCGTTTTTGCCTTGGTTTTTGTTGCCGTTTTTGTTGCCGCTGTTTGGCTTTGGCGACTGGGCAAATAAAAACAATTTGCGCCAAATTAAACTTATGAGGCATAAAGATATTTTTGGCTGCTCCCCGTTAATGCCGCACACAAACAAATGCTTGACAATGCGAGATGAAGATGAGAATCAGAGCATACCAAGCCATGTGGCCATGATGTGGAATCGCACAAAAAAAAGACAACAAACCCATGTATGTGCATGTATGTCTGGTAAGTGATAAATCTAGGCAGGACTTTCTTGAACGCAACCCAAAAACAGAAAACAGTTGTCATTAACATAATAGGTTCAAGCAAATAGAGAGTACAGCTTGTAAATAATAGCAAAATGGATAAATACTGTCTACAAAATACTAATATTTATATCAAAATTATATTTATACCTTAAAAAAAACATATATTAATATCAAGCCTTAAGCCTTAAAAAATATATGTTTTTGAAATCCTTGCCTTTGTTTTCTTAACCTCAGCTGTTTGTACACATGCCTTAGACAAGACGTCACACAGGACATAACAAAAACAACAGCGGCGAACGCCAAAAGACCAAAGTCGACGCTAAGAAAGGATATTAAAGATTAAATGATATAAGCGGCAAGTTGACGTTGGAACATCTCGAGAGGGTGTGCGGGGATGGAGGAAAACTCCACCGAAACAGGCAGAAAACTTAACCGAACCAGGGAAACTCCACCCACTGAGTGAAATCTGAGCGCCGTAGATAAAACACATGATGCGTTTATATATGTGCGTTGTCTTTCTCTGTATATGTGTGACATTGAAAAGGATAACAACAGCGGGAGGATGTGAGTACGAGTATATAGAACCCCCATCTATACACACACACACATCACCCGATTCAGCCCCATCTCAGCTGTGGCCTCAATTCCGGTCTTGTTTTTGTTTTTCGCCTTTTTTGTTTTTGCCTCGCTGTGTCTAATTAACCGCGTGCGTGGCGCATCATAAATCGTTTCAACCATGCACAAGGCCATTAAAATTCATATCAAACCAGATACCCAAAGAGGGGAGTGTTCTTGTATTTGGCAAGCAAAACAAACACAGATTTCCCAGTGGCCTAGAGTTTTGCTGGGGAGCTGCTCTTCAAGCATTCAACTTGAAGTTTACTTTTGAGAGTTGCCCCAGCAGCTAAGCGAGGCATTAAATTAGTTGTTAGCTGAAGTAAATGAAAAATTGGGAAAATATAAACTCTTGATTTATAAAGAAAAACAAAGAATATTGGGAAAAGCTATCGAGAAAAAACTGTAGCATACTTTTGTGGGGTACTGGGTGCGAGCCATGACTGCATGTTAAATAATTAAAATATTTATATTAACAATATTTTAGGTTCATAATAATAATAATATTAATTTACATCACAATAAAAATCAGTGAAATTGCTTACCAGAACACCTGCCGAAACTTCCCCAAAAGTCATCTACATTTTATGGCAATATTTAAATATCATATAACCGACACTTGGCCATAAACAACCTTGGACGCATATTAATTATTCAACTCAACTTAAAATTATTCTCTTCGGTAGGTGTGTGTTCCCCTGTTCTTTTTTTGACTGGGCTAAAACTTTTGTCCATTTTACATCCCCGAAGCTGAAGCACAAAACTCCATTTCAACTCAACTTGATTTTGGGCCTTACCACATGTGAGCACTTGTAATTATAATTTTCACTTATTATTTCTCATGCTGGGTTTTTGTTCATTTCTGTATTAATTTTTTTTTGTTTTTGGTTCATGTTAATGCAAAGCACTAAAGCTGTTTTCGACATTTTTGCGACAATTAAATTACTTTTCTCGACCAGACATTCGCTGTGGGTGTGTGTGTGGTAGTTGGATATGCTGGGCATGTTTATAATTTCATAATTTACCAGAAGTTTTGTGCGACGCCATATGTCCTGCTGTGTGCTGAGTGTGGGTTCGACCGGCAAGGGGCACTGCGGGGTTAAGGTGGGTAGGGTCGAAACGTCCTAGCTTATGCACTACAAATTTGCGACGAAAGGGCTTAGTGAGAGCTGGACGAAATGAGAGATCGGGAATAATTCATAAGGTATATAACAGGGCAAAAAATAAATGGAATAATTTAAGAAATTATCTTTCAAGGATCTATAGAGGTTTATTCTTAGATTTTATTATTTATTCCTAAGTAAAATATTAAAACTTGAATTTAATCATTTCCAATTAAGGGCAGTGCTGTTCATTCTGATAGGACATATTTTCACAACCTATAAAAAATATTTAAAAAATTCCTGCAAGCCTTGCCATCGATATATCGAATTACTGCTCAAAATCCTTGCTTCGGGCTTCACCTCTTTGAACAATCCCATCGGCTTATGCCGATAATCAGCTCTATTTTTTTGCTCTGCCATTTTTGTAGCGCACCCCGGAGCTCGGCATACCCTTCTGCCACTCCAGAACCACATCAACATCCTCATCCACATCCATCGTTCATCAACATAATTAGAAGCTGTCGCTTGTAGTTGAAAGTAATTTTGCAACTGTTGTTCGCCGGCACCCTTGTGATGATTTTACCAACTCTACGTGCGACCTACCTACTTTTTTGGACCGCCCAGGAGAGCGAGTGGATCGCCCGCTGAGCGGCAAAGGGAACCCGGCAATATGTTGATCGGAACCACCCTGGAGCAGAGGCTGAGTGTGGAAAACCAAAAGTGTTTATACATGATTTTAGGCAAGCGAATAAGGGGTGGCGACGCCCCTCATTGACGATGTTCCATTAGGGAGGCTTCAACCGCCCGGCCACGCCCCACTCTCTCTTTCTGTGTTGGTGAAAACTAAATTGCAGACTGTCAATTACAGTTGCCGCCTTCGAGTTGGCTAAGAGCTTAATTGCCGAGCAAATAAAGCGGCTCTGAGAGAAAGGAAAAGTAATTCAGGGAATGGAAAAGAAATTAATAATCAATGGGTGGTTAGGAAGAGGCGATAGCTTTGGTACTCAAATATTTGATCGTTCAGTTAAATTTATTTCATATAATAACAAAGAAAAAGTCTATACAAATTTATGGCTTGATTTAAGAAATATTGTTAAATTTGTGAATAATTTTGGTATTTTCAATATTTCTAATTGAGAAACTTTGATTTTTATTCAGAAAATAATATTTATTTCAGAGGTATTATTATGTACACCAGAAATATAATTTTGTTACCTGTTATTTTCATTTCATTGAATTCAGGATTATTGAGCATTATCCTTATTATCTAGGATATTTTCTATTGTGCGGTCCTAATCCTCTTGCCGAAATCCCAATGCAGAAATCCCTTTAATTTGGCGGAAGCTATGACAAGTCAAGTCATTATCATCCCGCCCACTTCCACGAGGATGAGCGAGTGGGCGGGTTAGGACTTGACTGCCTCCTTTCCATTTGTCTGTGTCTGCATCTGTGTGTGTGTGTGTGTGCGTGGCGTGTTGACGCAGTAATTACCAGATGATGGATTGTTGCGTTGCGTTTAAATTTAATTTCTCTGACATTTGGCGCCTTGGCACTCGCTTCACCAGCCCAAAATGGATGCGAGAAGTGCGTGTTCTACGGCCCTGTCCAAAGAACTGTGAAATTATCTACATAAAAACAAATGAGGGTATATAAATAGCTCTGCAAAAAATTTTGTTTTTAATATTAAAGTACTAGGCAACCGGAAGCTGATCATGCGACCGAAAATCGATCATAACTAAACCAAAAATATATTAATTTCAGATCGGAAAGTATAACTTACAATTAAAGTTTTTGTAAAATTTTGTCCATTTTAAGGATTTAACCCCTTATAAAATTTTGTGAAATTTTGTATCTTAAGAAACATGACTAGATCGACCTGTTGGTCCTGAGCAAGAAAATATATGTTTTATAGGGTCGAAAATGACTGCATCACTCCGTTGCAAGCTGACTAAAATATAATACCCCGAGAAGGGCGTAATATAAATTCAATAAAAATGTAAAATATTTGTATTAATGGTAAGATACATGTCTATAATTATATCTAGAACTATTTTTATGACCTCGTCAGTAGATTCTATTTGTACTATATCAGTGGGTACGCCAGGCGGAAGCGGAAGTTAAGTAATGTGTCAGTCAAGTCAGCCAGTTGGCATTGATGCAATGGGCGTGGAGAATTTATATGGTGACTGACATTGGTGGCAGATAATTTGGGTTACGTTCGGTCTATTCTAATGCCGCCTGCTCTAGTTAATGATAATGTTCAGGAAAGAGGGCGGGGGTGTAGGTTATTCCCAGCTAAGATAATAATAACTTCGTGGGCGCTACTCTTATCACCTTTTATGATTATACACACACACAACAAAGCAGCCACACACGCATTATTTTCGATCGTTAAAAAGTTCTAAGGAAAATTTCAATTTTTAAGTTCATGCGGGAAATGTGATAATTAATATTTTTGCAGCAGAAACAAGGTTAAAATAATGTTTCATGATCTTTGTTAGAGTCTAGAAGAAATAAAAGTAAGTTGTATCATGAGCAAATATTTATAAATTAACTTAAAATAACAAAGTTAAAGTTAAATGCTAAAAAATTAAAATAATATAAGGAATAAATATATCCCTTGGACCTTTACTTTATAATTTACTTTCCAAAAATTGTTAAATCCCTGTTTTGCAACACTTTTCCCAACGTATAAACTTAAAATTATAAACGCTTTCCCTGGACGGGGTTCCTCTTTTTTATTCCACAAAAAATACAAAACGAAAAAGGAAATTTCCATAAACCCAACGTCATAATTACTACGACATTTTTTCCATAACGACTTCTTCCTTGGAACGTTGCCGATAAGACTGGATTATGGGGTGGGGAGGCAGGGGGGCTCTGGCCAATTGAGGCGACGGACTGAGGGGTTCAGATATGCGTGTCCCAAGTTCATAGGCGCCTTATTACACACTTTAATTTAATAAAAAGCTTGTAAATGCTTGCACACATGCTCTGCGAGAAAGCTGAAAATGGTACGCCTTTTTATTACATAATAAGGCCGAGACTTGGCTACACTTGCCGCCCCTCAAAAGAGTATCCACCCTCGTACTCTGTCCCGCAGCTCATTTGATATTCAACTAGCGCGGCGCTGCTTCCTGTGTCGAATCCATGGAAAATGCGTGAGTTCAACCTGGTGCAAGCAGTCAGAGAAAATTTCGGAAAAATATATGAAAGCGGAAAAATATATAAGAATTATTTGGAGTTCTTTTATATAGATTAATCTAAGCTATGAACACAATTATTTTATTTATGTACACCTTTCAAAGGACGCTTTTTCATTTGTCCCTCAAAATATTATTTTATGCCGACAGTAGCTTAAGAACTCCTTATGTTAACGAACTTATTAAAGTCACAAATATTAATTTCCAACTTAGATTTCGGTTTAAGCTTAGAAATTGAATTTCTCAACGTGTGGTTTTGCTTTGAGCCTCAGTGCACCTGCAAGGTCTGAGCCGCGAACCGCACTCCAGCTCCTAAGCCAAACCCTCCTCCTGGTCCGCGGGCCCCTGACGTGTCGGACATTACAAATTATGCCCGGGAGCCTTTCGGCGGCAAGTGTGCGGGATGTGGCTTTAGAATCCGGGGACGGGGAGGGGGACAGACCACCATCAATGTCTGGACAATGACGAGCGCCGACGTCCCTGACATTTGAGCAGGGTTCCTACGCAGGCTCGCAGGTAGAAACTGAAATCGAAAATGAAAACGAAAGCAATACCGCAACATCGGTGATATCTCCTAGGAATATCTATCCATAGATGTTATTTAATTTGTTACGCTTTACAACTTTCTGGGCCCGCTCGCTGAAAGATCCTTGCGTGCATAATTTATTGTTCTGTTTCCCTCGATGCGGTTTGCATTGTTTCCTCAAAAAGGTGTTATAACGATTCATTCCTTGTGTGAAATCTTAAATTGCAGTCTTCGGTTAATTGAATTCATTGTTGCGTGAGATATTTCCCTTTGTCTCTCTGAATTTATAGAGCAATGCGGGCGGTCGCTACTATTAAAAAACAGAATTAAAGAGTGCGTGCAGGGCATTCCAAGGGGAAACGAATGAGTATTTAGTTATGCACAGCTGGTACAGGATGGAATATATATTCTATGACCGAAATGATCGTTAATTTGTAGTAACTAAAACATTCCACAAGGGGGTCTCACATGGAAGCGCGGACAGGAAGTAATATTTTAGCTACAATCAGTTAAGGAAAACACCTTTAGTCAATAATTTCCCCTAAAATATTCTCTTAAATAATTCCCTCACAAATCCTACCAAACTTCTTACACTCCAAATGAGGCTTAGTTGGAATTAAACACATTGTGGTAACATAACTCCACAAATTTTCCTTCCTTATATTCAGACTCATACTTAGTCCGCTTATCGCAGAAAATTTCGTGAGCTTTTACGGCAGATTGAGTCCTGATTTTGAGTGTCAGGAAATCCAGCAAAAGTTGACAAAATGTAGACGAAAATCCTGTGTATAGTCTCTGCCCGCAAAAAATATTATTGTTAACAGCTTAATGGAGCGTTCCATCATCAGAGGAAGGGAGTGGGCAGGAAAGTTGGACCCAAGGAGGTGGAGTACAAATGGGAGGTGGTAGGCGGAGGGGCGGACAATACAAGCAACAGCAATAATAAAGATTATACACGGGCAATAATTACTGGAAAATTGTTGTACAGCAAATCTCTGACATAACAGATGTCCCATGTTCTCTTAGGGCAGGGGTGGGGATTGAAGGGGGTTTTATAAATATGGAGGGAAAAGTAAAACCCTTTTTTTATATATATTTTATTTATTGTATTAATATTTATATCTATTATATTTTGACATATTTTATTGATCTGTTCCTTAATATTTTAAAAATCCTGTTGAAAAGTCCCCCTAGCTACCGCCTATGAAGCAACTTCCTCTGCTGGCCTTTCTTGCCTTATATATCCTGGCTCTAATCCTCCCCCACACCCACTTCCAGGACCTCCCACCTCCTCCCAAGCCAACCCAACTCTGTCTCGAGGTTTCGCGGTTCGTTTGCTCCCAGCTACTCCAACGTAATATGCACCTAATCCTTTCTACAGAATCATAATCGCATAGTACGTAATCGGAGCGGTGCCAGCAAGGACAATGTTGTTCTGCGAGGGACCCGAGTCCTGCATCCTGCCAACAGCTAACTGGCAACATTCATTCAGTTTTAATGCCAGTTTCATAACTCGTGCGCTCACTGGGCCATGAGAAGACGAGAAGAGCCCAGCAATTAACGCGAGTCCTTCGACTTCCCGCCACACAATCCCAGCATCATTATCCTTTTGGCCTCTCGCTGGCAGCAGTGGGTTAAGGGTACACTCAGACACACACACCACATACACACGAAATTATGGGAGACCCGAAGCTGTAAGGCCCAAGACTACAATTAATCAATAACTCAAATTTCAACTCTTTGCGAAAAAGGGGGAAACCCAAGAGTTTGAGGGGTGGAATGCGATTCCCTTACCTAATCAAGCCTACAATGGGGAGAAAAAATTATAAATTGATATAAATTTTTAAAAAATGAATTGCGGCCCAATCCCCGAAGCCGCCGTGTTTGTGACATTTGGCAATAAATATATATATTGTATATACATTCCCCCTCCGCCCTGTTTAAAGTATATGCAGCAGACAGTTACGGGAGGGGCCGCTGTTCGCAATGATGATGGATGATCCAGAGTTCGGTTTTTCATTTTGGAAAATTCTACGGGTTGAAAAACGCTTTGATTTTGATGGGTTCCGGACTGGGCATTTTTCTCCCTGCGGTTGCTTTGCATACAAGTTGGGTAAACAGACATAAAAAAAGGAAAAACGGAAAAATTAAATAAAAACGAATTAAAAATTAATTAAATCAAATTGCTGTGGCGGCTCCTGCTTTATGGGGGCTAAATGAATCATAAAATATATGACAGTTGCTGGATTATTTTTCCTCTTTTTTTTTCTATGCCATATTTATGAGGGCGAAGGCTCAGATTGCTAATGACTTAAGTATTGGGGCAGTGGGCGGAGGGGACTTGGGTTCAGAAGAGTTTGTCCTAAATGATTTGGAAGTAATTGCCTGACATCAGCGGTGATTGATCTTCGGATGATATATGGACATTTTTAAAGGTTCTTGAGAGGCGCATGGAAAGATAACTCGAAAGGAGGATTTATCATTTCATTTGGAGTGGTGTGCAATTTAATATACAATTTAAGTTTGTAAGAAAATTACTTACAAAAAAAAAAATTATAAAAAATAGGTCAATACAATATTTTATACTCTTTTAAAATATCTTCAGTAAAATAAGAAGCTTTCAAGTGAAATATTTCATACTTAACGACATCATAACTCCACAGCCTCGCCTCCAATTATAGTTTCACCTTGAGATATAACCGATAAGCCCGTCTTGACAAATTTTCCCCCTTTTTCCGAGACATCTATTTATCTGACATATGTATCCTGACAAGCCCGAAATGGAAAGAAAGCTCCTGAAATGCGTCAAATGCGCCGCTCGTTGCTCAATCCTAATCAGATTAGTTTCTTTGACCTACCCTAATCAAATTTCATGCAAATAACCTTTTCTAATCTATTTGTTAACCGACACACAGAGGAGGCAAGGAGCTTAGTCCCTGGCAGTCCTTCAATCAATCAGAATCCTTGTATAGAGTTCCTCAGCTGTCGCACATTTCCATCTCCGTCTGCCCGCTCCTGGCTTTAGTTCTTTATTTTTTATTTCTTGCATTCTGTTGGTGTAAATCCAAGTCAATCCGGGGGATATGGAATGGCACAGAAAACTACCCTTGAAGACTTAAAATTCCACCCCGTTCTGGGCGGCGCCCCTTTGTGGAAATTAGACAAAAAGTGCAAAAGATGCTGCGAATTTGTAATCCTTGAGGAATTTTTCACTTATCCCCCAAGGGGACGAGAGTCCTTCGAGCGAAAGAGACGGCTCTGCGTCGACGAAAGCAACTACAAGTTACATATTTAAGTTTTACTTTCCTTTACTTTGTTTGTTGTTTTATGATTATTATTTTTTCGCATTTTCATGACTTCAGTTTTCATTTATGCAACTATGCCTGCGACAGATAAGTTATTTGAGTTTTTCCAGAGAGAGACGGAGAGAGAGAGAGAGAGCGGCGCAGGACGAACGAACGAATTTGTAAAATTCCAATTAAGAATCTTTGGTTTACTTTGTAAGTTGACTCTCAACTTATTTAGACACTACACAACGACACACGAAACACACCCGCACACACACACCCACACACACACACATGTAAAGTAATACCCAAAGAGCAGGAGGGGGGTGCCGAGTAAGTGGAGCTGGGAAATCCTAACACACACTTAAGCGAAACAAAGAGGACACAAGACAACGGACAAGCAACAACAGAGAATAAATAAAAGCAAAACAAACTCACTGGCTCACACACACCGACAGAAGAGGTCAAGAAAATAGTTTACAGTTGTTTAAAAATTAAAAATAAGAGGTGTATTAATTGTACAAAAAAAAAGGATTTTAGAAAATATAAAACGAGTTTTTTATAACTAATTTACGCTTTAGTTCAAACGCTCCATTTAAAATATTTTCCAAAAGAAATTTATGTTGAATCAATTTGTGTTCTTAATAATATAAATAATTATAATTTTCTAATAAATTCCTGGAAATTGTATGTTTAATAAACTGCACGACAGTATGGGAAATTTTTACACACATCTTTAAACGATTATAAATTTATAAAATTTTTCTTTGGTGTCCCAATAGATTAAAAGAATGTACTAAGTTTATCTAAAACACATTTTCCCATGTGGTTGTCTTTTATGTCCCCCACTGTACTCCCTCACACACACACACACACCCACACACTTTCAAAGATGAAATCCTAGAAGGGCGAGCAGCGGCCGGCTCTCATGTCCTGCTCCACTCGTCCTTGCTCTAATGGACGAATAAATTGCTCGTGAATGAAATGAGAGTACGCTGCCCTGCTCTGCTTCTTCCTGTCGACTGCCGCTGCTGCCCCGTCCTGACCCTCCTGCTGCCCACTTCCGCCCATCGCATGTGGGCGTGGCTGAGGACGACAACGCACTCATACGCAAAGCAAAGCAAACAGACAAACAACAAACTGGCAAACAGACGGACAAACAAACAAACAAAGGGACAAACAGAGAAACGGATGCCCGAGACACAGAAAAACTAAAAACTAAAAGCGACATCGGAAAAGCGGGGAAAGAAATTGCTCTCGAAAATCTTTCTACTTTCTATTTTATTTTTTTTTATTTTTTTGCCAACCGGAATGGGGGCAATATTGGTGATAAAATAAAATACGAGACGCGGGCCAAGACGATGACAGCATTAAGACAAGGATACGGCTACGGATACAGATACTCCGGATGGCTCCCCCGAACCCATGGCACAAAAATGTATATTTTAGTTAATATACCCTAAGACACAAAAGGGTTCTAATCGCCACTGAATGGCATGTGGGTCGTGTTCTCGAAGCGGCCAAGGGGCTAAGAGAGGCTTTAATGCATATGGTGGGGCTTAATTCAGTAAAATGTGGTGCCACAAAGTTACCTGAGAAAGAAGAGATACCTAGGGATGTAGGATTTACAATTTTAAATACAAATTTAATGTAACAGAGCTTCCAGTTCAAAAGTATTAAATGTATCTTTAAGATACTATCATGCCTTGCACCACTAATCACAAATAAATAGTTAACCATGAAATATATAAATAAACATTATTAATTAATATTACGTTCTCTTGAGATTAGCATTTTATTTTAGTTAGTTTTTGTTGCCTTAAAATCCACTTTATATAATTTGTAAAGAGCATTGCAAAGCGTTCTGTTCTTTTTTCGCTGGAATATGTAACCCACAATTTTCGCATTGTTCTGCCATAGCCAGACTTGAAGTCGAGCTTCCAACTCTTAACTCCCAACTCACCACTCCCGATACCCTTAACCCCTTATGGCCGCCCTTTTGCGCAAGGAGAACAACCGATAGCATTCAGAGACAGACACATGGCCATCGAGTATGTAGGTCAGGCGAATGTTCGGGGCTTTTATGAATTGCCAGCAGCTGACTTGACTTGATGGCAGCAGATTTTGGTTTTCAGTTTGCAGCCAAAAAGCCAAAGCCAAGACGACTAAAAATCAATAACTGTCCGCAAGGACAGCGAAGGGGGCCAGCAGCAGCAGTTGGTGGCGCTGATAAAACTGCGACAAAAAGATTTCAAATTAAGCGACAGGACGCGATGGGAAGCAAAACAGAACGAGGGAAAACACAAAGCGAAACCGAACTGATATCGAAAGCGTAGCTGGGAAATTCGTGGGAAACGGAGGACAAGTCGAGCAATAAAGCAATTAGCAACCGACAAGGGAGATAATACAACTAATTAAAAGTAAAAGTTATGCGTCAGCGAATGAGATTTTTATTGAGAACACAAAAGGACCTTGAGTGGGGGCGTTGGGAGTGGGCGTGGCAGCTGATATATAGCCGCCCCGGGTGGGAGTATTAAAATGCTGTTAACCCAACCAACCACTCCCCACCTCAGTCTCGGCCTAAATTATGAGGTTATAATTCACAATTAAGCAAACGCAAGCATAAAACATAAGCACATGACATAATTATGCTCAGCTCTCTCTCTTTTGGATTTATACTACTATAGTGTATATATATATATATATATGACGTTGTGCTAGAACGCCAGAAGGATCTTAGGCGAATTGCGAACAGGACACTCCTCACTTTTGTTTTTGCCTCATTGTGACCTCATCAGATTGCCGGGCCCGGGCTGAAGATTCAAATCAAATTAATGAATGACTTTTGCACCTCGGCGTGTAGGAGCCGAGAGCGGACAATGTTGTTTGAGTGCTGTTTTGAAGTAGACCAAAATAATTAAGTGGCGGTAGTTTACCTGATGAGGTATTTGCGAGTATGCAGAGGACCTTCTCTAAATTAATTAGAAATAAAGCAGGCAATTATGCAATGGACCTGATGGGAAAATATTTTGGTTTCTAATAAAATAAAGTGGTTTTAAGCTAAACAATATAATTTTATTTCAACATATGTACAAAAGAATTTTGGAATTGAAAGTACAATTTCTGTGGAATTTTCCTAATTACCTGGGCTTTTACTTTACATGTATTTTTAGTCTTCTGTGAAATTTTTGTGATTTGCAAGTCCATTAGGATTCAGTTTGAAAATCTCCCACAAAAGCACTCACCTTTCGTGGGTAAACTTCAGCAAACGCAGCAGCCTTTGAAGTCTGCCACAAAAATGTTTTAGCAGCCAGTGAAGAGATTGTTCAACACAAATTGTAATTATTTTAGTTTGGCTTTTCTCATCCCTTGAATTATCCTTTGTTTACCGTGTCCCCGTTTTAGTTGGCTTAATTTGTGTCACCCACAAAATGTATTTAGTATTTCTGTGCTGATAAAATAAAAAGCTTTTAATTTTGGCAATTTATTAATGAGCTTTTGCCATAGAAAATGCATTAATTTGTTCGCTATCTGCCACACGTGTGCGTCTGTTTGTGCGCCTTATTATTTATGGCTAAAACGCATTAAAATTGAAACGGAGAGCGGGCGGGATTATTTATTTGGTTGCTGTTGGCTGCCATTAACTGACAAATTTTCACTAATTGCATTGCATTAATAAACTGAACTGTAACACAAACACCGAGAGCTGCTGGAACTGCGGAAAAAATATGTCCAGCCGTGTGAATTATTGCCGATGATGGAGAGGATTCTGTCTAATTGCAACTGCAATGGCGCTTGGCTGGCGGCTGCATCCGAGGAATGCAAGCGCAACAAATCAAAGGAATACCAATTCATCGACGACTGTCTGCGTATGCCATAAATATGCATCAATGCCAGGGACCCAGTGCCCCCAACCCCACCGTTATAAGGCCCCCCTTGCAGGCATTATAATTTAAATGGACTTTGGAAAAAGCAATTATGTGAAATTAAATTTTGTGTGTGTGTGTCTCTTAATCCCGCACTGAGCTGCATGCATAGTGCATGTTATCCTGTTGCGAGGATAACGCCAGCCTGGCCCAAATGGGTGTGGTCAAAGCCCCTGTCTGCGTCTCCCTTCCCTGTTGCCGTCTCCACTTTTCTGTCCACTCGATGTAAAAGTGCGTGCCGACACCTCGACTGGACAGGAAGGATAAACAGGAACAGGAACAAGTTCTGAGTACCTGATGAAAGGATGGGAAAGAGGGGAATGGCATTGCGTAATGCGTGTTGTTGCACAGGGAAAAATATATGGTAACTGTAAAGGTATTAAATATATAAAAATTAATAATAAGAAATATTGAAACTTATGATATTTTTAATATTTGATTTGTACACAACAATTTTAACTTTTATTTTTATGGAGCTAAAGAATGCAAAGCTGATTTTAATTCATTACGAAAAATATTCCCATGCCTTTTTCTCTGTGAACTCGTGTGTTTGGTAAGCACTTTTCATATGAATATGAATGGCTTGCGGTTGCATCAAGTGGCACGCGAATGCACTCAAAATGCGTTCAAACACACTCGCCACACACAGTCACAGACACAAAGCGAGTCGCAGACAGAGAGCAGACTTCATTTGTGCTCGGGGATTCATTTATTGGGGGTTTATTATTATTTTAGCACTGATAACCAGCTCACATATCCACATATGATTTATTGTGGGAATTAAGCTAAACAAAAGAATTCACTCGACTGTTTCTGACATGAATAAAAGCCACAAAGAACAGCAGGGAGCTAAGGTTGAACGCTGAAAAATGTCTCAATAAATTTGGTTAAATATCTGAAATAAAGATCAACAAATTATTTATAAAATATTTAAGCACAATCTTTAATAAAACAAATAAATACATTTAGCTAAACCTCCACTTTTTCCCCTCCAAGTCTCCTTCTCAAAATCAAAAACAGACTTTATGTTTCAATTTTTGAAATAAATTTGTTTATTATTGTTACTTGACTTCCATATTGTTTTGTTTCTTTTTCGACTTCATTAAGTCTGTGTTTCCTTCGCTTGTTCAGTTAGTTCTTGCGATTATTTAAAATAAACTTTCACTTACACACTAAATAATGGGCCTTGTTCACTTTCAAACGAAAATTGTCAACTGAGAAGTACATGTTTTCACAGACCTGCTCTGGCTCCGTTCAATATTCCGCATATATTTATGTATACATAGAAGTCGTTATTAATTTGCATAAGTGGCATTTAGGAACACAAAAATCTTATAAAGTATTTATCCGTATTTATCGGTATTCTGTCACTGGTCTAACATCGTTGTGGCATTTTGTGAGTGGGAATGAAATGTGTTTAAGGAAATTATTAATCGTGACTTGAAATGCTCAAACTTTAAATGGTAATATTTGGTTTACTTTTAGTGAATTCTATAAAATGGAGATTTAAAATTGGGCTTAATTGGTTTTAAGTGAAATTTTATTTTTAATGGCAATTTATTGCCATCGGTTGTTCTTGCTTATTTAAATTTAGCTAAAACTTTGCGAGTAACTTTTTTGCTGGGGCTTTATTCTGTACAAAACTTAAAAACTAAAAAAAAATGGAATATTATTTTATAATTTCTGCCTGTTCCGTTTTTTCTTTTGTTTTTTGTTTGTTTTTTTTTTTTTTGAGGTTTATATTTCGTAATGCTTAGTGATTATTTATTAGTAGTATCTCAATTGTTTTAGGCCATTTGCTTTGCTGTTGTTTTTGGTGTTTTTACGCTTGTTTTATTTTTTAATAAATTCTCTTGGGATGTGGTTGTTTTTTGTATTCAATTCATGAAACTTGTGTTTTATTGTGTACATTTATATAAGTATTTATATATGTACATTTCGCAGTCAGACATGCGAAAATATTATTTATTCATGTATATTTTGTTTATTGTTTGCTTAATGAAAAAATATGGAAAATAATAATAATGTTCCTTTTCCTGCTGCCGCTGTTTTTGCTTCCCTTTCAATCAATACACTGCCGTTGTTCCTATTTGCTCTTTTGTTGTTTTAATGGCATGCCATTAAATAATTTCATTAAATGCTTTGTATGAGCAACGGACAACGAGCAACATTTCAGCAAAATAAAAAAATATACAACATAAAAAAGACAGTCTGAAAATATGCTCCATTGACTGTTTGTTTGGTTATACTTTGCATTTCCTGGCAGTTTCTTTAACCAATTGATGCGGCAAATAACAAATTACAATTTGTAAATAGAGAATTTACTCTGGAAATTAACGTTAACTTGCAACGAGGAAGGGAACAATGGGTTAAAGGCGGAAAATGATATTCTAATGAAATTAATATTACTTTTTGCTAATTTGATTGTGGGTTGTGTGCCCCAAAGTATATTTAAACCATTCTGGGATTGTTTTAAAAAATATCTCTGTAAACTGTAATTGCTTTTCAGGCTGTCCATAAATCCCTACTTTTTATGCCCAACATTACTGGCCTGCGGGTGTTATTTAAATGAAAAAATACGAGACCATTAAGCCCGAAACTGTGCTGAATTGTATTCGGATTCATATTTCCCCGATCGGACTTCGTTTGGGAGCTTAATTGTTATCAACGGCAGCCTCATCGGCGGCTCATCATTATCGCATTGCCAGAGCCGGGTCGGGGTATGATTTACTATAATTTTATTTTCAATTCGTTGAGTGTCAGCTATTAATATTATTATTTGTATGCATATATAGTTCTCTCCCTTCCACGTCTGAGTGTGAGTGTGTTTTCATCGCAGCTATTATTATGACTTTTTATTGTTTGCAGCATTATTTTTCACGCGCTCTCCGTGTTCGTCCTTCTGCTCCTTTCGCAGTGTTTGATGTTTATCGTACAATTTCCTTACATGCTAATTAATTTTCCTGGCTATCTGATGATGGCGGGTGGTGGTGTTATCGGGGAGTCTGTGGAGAGTTGCAAATGATTGGGATTCTCTTTCTCGATTTGTTTGGGTTTTATTTTTATTCAACATCGTTTGCGCTTATATAGTATCTGCGGTTGGTATGTAATATTAAATAAATTAGGCAATTATTTGTTATTCGTAACTATGTACAGGCCCGTAGGTAAAAACCGTTTAGTCATTTTTTTACAATGGTTAAATTAATTTCAAGGATTCCTTGGGGAGTATTTACATGGTTTTATCAATTTTAATTTTAATTTATTTCAAGAACTAAAAGTATCAGTCTGTTTGAATCATCCCAAAAAGTATGCTAACGCCTGCTGGCCTCTCCTCTTCGTACTTCCATTAATTTAGAGTTAGTTATAGTTTATAGGGTTTCCTTTTCTTTTAAGTTTTATAAATTCACTGGTTGCGCAGTCTGTCTCCTGCTGGTTTTGTTTCTCCTCCTCTTGCCTCTTGACCGCCTCGAACCTGGGCTTAACCCCGTTACGCCCACAGGTTCTTCTGCTGATCCAGATCCTCGTCCTCGTCATCGTCGTCGTCGTTGAGGCTCAAGTTGGACTCGTAGTGCGTCAGCTCCGGCTGGCGGCTGTTGTTGCTGCTGCTGCTCATGGTCACGCTGCTCTGGGTACCGCTCTCCAGCAGGTTGACCCCAATGGAGCCTCCTCCGCCGCCACAGTTGCAAAGCAGGTCGTCGTCGCCGTTGCAAGTGCAGGCCTTTTTGCAGTTGTAGGCCCCAGGTACGGCTCCGCCTGGCGCAACAAAGTTGGAGCTAAAGCTGGAGGGCAGCCCCGAGGCGGCGCTCTTCACCAGCTGCGACCGCTTGCCGGTGCCGGTGCCCAGGTTGATGCACTCGCAGTTGGCATTGTTCCGGATCTGCTGCTGCTTGGCATAGTCCACGCTGTCGTAGGCGGGCGCCGCTCCGCCCACACTGGGCAGATAGCTGGGCACCGCGTACTCGTGCTGGCTCCTCCTCTGGCTGGCCGACGTGGCGTTGTGGTGGTGGTGCTGATGCTCCAGCGTCTTGGCCATCCCGGCCACACTGAGCTCCCGCTGCTGCTTCTTGGACAGCTGGTTCATGGTGTTGAACTTGCAGGCAGCAGCCGCAGCCGAGGCCGAGGTGGGAATGGCCTTGTAACCGCGTCCCCCGGTGGCTCCGCACTCGTTGATGGTGGCATAGTTGTTGCCCCCACAGTCCGCATAGCGGGAGGGGGGCGGTGGAATCACTCCCCCATTTGTGGCCTGATACTCGTGGCTCGTGGCGTACATGTTCACTGAGGGAGTGCGTCCCGACAGGCAGCCGGCCACCACTCGCTTGTTGTTATTGCTACGGGCATTAGGCAGGGGCAGGGCCAGGCGCAGCTTTTGCCAGAACTTCTTGTCGTCCCACTCGATGCAGGTGCTCGTGCGCAGGTAGTGCCCCATGTCCATGTCAATGTCTCGCTGCGGCAAATCCCCGTACAGGATGAACACCACGCGCTTCCTGCGCTTCACAAGCTCATGGAGGGCGCTCTTGTACTCGAACCGACTCCACTCGTTGTACAGGAAGTTCTTGGACAGCACCAGGACGAACTGCTTGGCACTCTCGGCGGCCTCAATCAGGGCATCCGTAATATAGGCATTGGTGTTCACGTCGCGGTAGTGCAGGCACAGCCGGTAACCAATGTCATTCTCCAAAGTCTGGGCCAGGATCTGGTTAACAAAGTGCTCGTCCTGCAGGCTGTAGGCGAAGTAGGCATCATTGGGCCGCTCCTTGTCCAGCTGGTCAACGAAACGCGGCGTCTTGTAGCAGAAGTTCATCAGGCAGCTGGTGGAGTGGGCCCACATCTTGAGCTCGTGGCGGTAGCAGAAGAGTCCAAAGATCAGGCCAAAGAAGGCCACAAAGGCACAGGTGGCAACCAGGAGCAGTGGGAGGAGGCCCTCGATCTCATTGGTATGCATGTAGTGGGCCACGCCATCCCGCAGGGTGCACTTGGTGCCGTTCTTCTCCCTCAGCACACTGGTGGCATTGTTGTAGATGCAGCTCACCCGCGGGGCATCCACTATCTTCTCGGAGCTCTGGGCCAGGTAGTTGCGGAACCGCGCCAGGTAGCCGCACTCGCAGCTCCACTGGTTGTCCGCCAGGCTGATCTCCACAAGGTAGGGATTGGCGCTCAGCTGCCAGACCTCGAAGTGCATGAGGCGGTTTCCGTCGAGTCGGAGGACCTCCAGCTTTCTCAGCATCTGGAAGCTGCCGTTGGCAATGCTGGCAATCCTGTTGGACTGCAGGTACAGCTCCCGCAGGTTCTCCAGGTTGTGGAACTCGTTGCCTTCCAGGCTGACTATGTGGTTGTCCTCCAAATGCAGGATCAACAGGCGCTTCAGCCCGCTAAAGGTGGTATTATATATGTGGGCCACGTTCGAGTTGTTGGCATACAGGACGGCCAGGTTCTTGCGGCCCAGGAACGAGTGCCCCGCCAGCTCCACAAAGTTGTTGCCATCAATGTACAGCTCGGTGGTGTCCATGGGCACGCGACGCGGCATCTCGGAGTAGCCGGCCCCGGAGCACTCCACGATGTTCGTGGACCAGGTCTGGTCGTGGAAGCAGGTGCAGTTCGTGGGGCAGGTCATCTCGCAGTCGCAGGCGTCGAACTCACAGCAGTGGCACACCGCGAAGCAATGGGTCTTGTAGGTGCACAGGAAGTGCTTCGGCTCGGCCTCAATGAGGGGAATATAGGCGCGTTCCCTGTTGTTCAGCAGCTTGCAGTATATGGTCTCCAGATCCATTATCCTAGGATACTGGCGGGAGGCAATGTGATTCACATTGTTTATCTTCTGCAGCCAGTCGATGTTGCAGTCGCAGGTGAAGGGATTACCTCCGATATAAAACTCAGGCAAGGGACGATGCTCCCACACGGGCAGGATCCTCAGGGACTTGATGTCGAGAGTGGTTATCTGGTTGGCATAGAGATCCACCCTGGTCAAGTTGGTCTTGTGCATGAAGGTGTCCGGATCCACGGTGGTGATGAGGTTGTCATTCAGGAACAGCAGCTCTATGGAGTTGGGTATGGAGCCAGGACCTATGCGCTGGATCTGGTTGAAACTCACGTCCAGGGTTTGTAGTTTTAGGTCGGCATCCAGGCCGAATCTATTCGACAGGGAACTCAGGCGATTCTTGTGCAGATCCAGCCACTGCAGGGTGGCGGGTACATGGCCATAGTCGAAGCTCTCCAGGCGATTGTCGGAGATGTTCAGCCAGAGCAGAGAGGGCATGTTGCTGAACAAACCATTGATGTCGTTCAAGTCATTGCCATCCAATCTAATGGCCTGAATGCTCGAGGTCATCTCGAAGGCCCCGGGCTCCACCACAGCTATGCGATTCCTAGCCAGATTCAGGATCTGCAGGCTGGGCAGATCCCTGAACGTGTTCATCGTGATATTCTCCAGATAGTTGCCAATCAGTCGGAGACCGTAGAGATTTCCCAGCCCCTTGAAGGCACTCTCCTCCATCACGGTTATCATGTTCTCGCCTAGGTCCACCGTCCTCAGGTGTCGCATGTTCCTCAGGGCCAGCGGCACGGTCTTTAGCTGATTGCCATTCAGATTCAAGTCCTGCAGGGCACTGCAGTTGCGGAACGCATCCGGATGCACGCCAATCAGCGCATTGTTGTCCAGCGAGAGCAGCGAAAGGACATACAGGCCGTTCAGGGCATAAGCGTCCAGGTATTTGAGTTTGTTGTGGGACAGGAGCAGCGTGTGGAGGTTGTTCATGGGGGCAAAGGTGTCGGCCGCTATGTTCTCCAGCTGATTGTGGCGCAGATTCAGAATCTGAAGGGTGTACAGGTCACTGAAGATCTCCGGCTCCAGCTTGGTGAGCTTGTTGTGGGACAGGTTCAGCAGGACCAGACGGATGAGACCCACGAAGGTGTTCTTGTCGATCCAGGTGGAGGTTATCTGGTTCATGGAGAGGTCCAGGGCCTGCAGCTGGTCGAGGTTCGAGAAGAGCTGCGGATTCAAGACACTAATCGAGTTGTTCTGCAGGTACACCTCCTGGATGACCTTGGCCTGCTCCGAGAAAAGCTCCGTGGGCAGGGCCACAATTTTATTGGAGCTCAGATTCAGGATCTGCAGGTTTTTTAAGCCACTGAGTGCCTTGTCGGCTATCATGGAGATGCCGTTGTTGTTCACCGACAGGACTCGCAGGCGCCTCAAGGTGCCAAAGCCATTGGCTGGCAGGACAACAAAGTCATTGTGGCTCACATCCAGATACTCCAGGTCCAAGGAACAGCTGCTGATGGAGCTACTGCCACCAGTTTTCTTTGCCGATTCAGTGGTGGCACTGGACTCGGTGGAGCCACTTGGAGTTGGCTCCTTGCTGCGGTCCCGGAAGCCTAGCTCGTTGACATCCTGCAGGCGATTCTCACTCATGTTCAAAGCCGACAGCTCGGACAGAGTGCAGAAGATGTTGTCCGGCAGGGACCAGATGTTGTTGGAGCTCAGATCCAAACGCTCCAGCCTCCTTGTCACCGAGAAGGCATCCGCCTCGATCTCAAAGTTGAGGGCGGGCCACAGGATGTTGTGGGTGCGCAGCGTGAGATTCCTCAGCTGCTCGAGGCCATCGAGCACCTGGCGACCCAGGCGTCCCAGCTTGCAGTACTGGATGGACAGCTGCTGCAGCCTGGCCAAGTGGGAAAAAGATTGCGCCTCCAGCCTACTCTTGGCCATGATCTCGTCATTGCAGAGGATGTGCAGTGCCACCGTATGCTCCGCGGGAATCACACTAAAGTTCGTCGTATCGAACTCGCTGTTCACCGTCCGCAGGTTGCAGGTGAGAGCTATCTCGGGCTGATCCAGTCCCGCGGCCGGCATGAAGTGGCAGTCATCGGGGGCATCGTACAGGGCCTGATCCCCGCCAGGACCGGAACTTAGGGGACGCAGGGTCCTGGCCGGCGTGGCGGGCTGCATCAACTGGGTGTTGGAGACACCGGCCTCGCCCATGATGGCATTGGAGTGCGACTGCTGCTGGTGCTTGCTGGACAGGGACTCCGTGGTGTGTTGCTGCTGCTGCTGATCCTGGGCCAGGACCCCGGGCAGGACGAGGAGGAGTAGTAGCGTATAGTAGATCATGGTGGTGGCCACTCGAACTTTATGGACCAGAAAAGGTGCGGAGGAGGGAAGTTGTTGTGGGATTGTGGGAGAAACGAAAAGAAAATCAATTCCACTGGCTGGCAAAGGAAAAGTCTGCGCACATATTTTCGGCTTGTGCTTCCCCAGCTTCAGGCCAGATTTTTCCAACTTTCGTCGTGTTTTTAATGCTAGTTAATTATGTTCTCTCTTTCTGGTTACACCCGGCACATTTTCTAGCACTTTGGTGTAGGTTTTAGAATTTAAATTTTCTGTAGGTTTTTCGTTTGGTTTTTCGTTTGGCTTTTCGTTCTCAATTTGAATTTTTGGTTGGTTTATTCCGGCTGCTCGTTTCGAAACTCGCGTCGCGTCTGTAGGAACCTCTGATGAATTTTAATTTAGCTGCGGGCGCGAATTCTATTATCACTTTTTCGTCTGAACCCGAACCCAATTTCTTGTGTGTGTGTGTTTTTCTTTTGCTTTCTGTGTGGGACTCGAGAGTGGTGCAGCGCCGAAAGGTTTCCGGTTCGTAATGTAACGCGCACGTTGGCTGATTTTCGACTGACTGCCGCAACGTGCGCAACTTCTCTTTTAAATAGAGACCACGAGCGGCCGAGCCGAAGTCGCCACCGAAGCGAGCTGGAAAAGCGGAGCCTTTCGGCTCTGCACAGCCGGAAAATTCTCTAGGCAGAGAGAGAGAGAGAGAGTGCGAGGAACAGGCACTCTCTGCGGAGAGCGTGTCAAAAGGGAAATTCGCTCTGCCTGAACGGATGCTGGGAAACTGCCTTGCTCTCGCCTCATCTAATCGCATCAAACAGCTGGCGTAGGTTCGTATTTTCTTTTATTTTTCTGTTGGGTTTCGTCCTTCCTTCGTATATCCTTTATTTTTTTGCCGCCGAATCGGAGATATACCCCCCGCCGCACCCTTCGCTCGGCGACTTCGCTGCTGTCTCTGTTTTGATAATGAAAATATATGATGTGCATGGGCCAGCGCCAATCTTCATACAAACGTAATTTATTTTTATGCCGTGTGCATGTGTGTGTGTGTGTGTGTGTGTGTGTGCGGAGGAGGTCCTTTCGCCATTTGCCGCCCTCCCACTCTCCTGCTCCGGCTTTGTATAAAAATAATAATTCCTCACATTCCATTAAATTACAATAATAATTTTAATTAAACTGTTTTGTTTGCGCCTCATATAGCAATTCCTGTGGCCTCATGACTTCTTTTTTGCAAGCCAAAAACTGTCTGTCCCATCAGGTTAATGATAATGATTATGGATCCGCATTATGGCTTCTTTGTTTGGGTCCTGTGTGTGTCCTTGCGTGTGTGGATTTAGGCAGATTTGTTTGCATTCAAAATTCAGAAAGTTTGGATTAAATTGGAGTTCTTACAAATTACATATTTTTAAAATTCGAATTAATATCAGTAGATACCTTAATTAAATTTTACAAAGAATATTATTTAAATATATAGTTCATAAAATAGTTTAAAGTAAAATAAACTTTGAAAATACCGCGCTGGATTGACATATTGTTCATCATGTTCAGTGGTTTCATTCCTAAGGACATCTTACCTGCTTAAAAAATGTCAGATATTCCTCAAAAGAAAAATCATCCATCAAAAATATATATATTCCAAGGGTTAATTTATAATGGTTTCCTATTTCTTTGTTCCTGATTTTTTTAACCTCTGCGCCCTGCTTTATTCGGATTGTTTAATATTTGTTTGAAAGCAAATATATTGATGGATCACCGCAATGAAATTGAAAAGCGATTTCTTTGGCTCAGCAACCTTGATGGAACACTCCGTCTTTCACGACTAATTCCCAAGAAAAACAGCTGCCCCGGGCAGGCACTTTATCTGTGAGTAATTTTCCTTAGCTGGCTAGAAAGTTTACCCATATCCATGGGTATGTGGCTACGGATATTTTTGTCGCCAACGAAAGCAAACACAAAAACATTTCTAGCAAATTGCGTCAGCCGACCGAACGAACGCCCGCCACCCACATTCGTGCTGGGCTAATGATTTGCCTAATGTTTCTAACAATTATGTGGCTTGGCCACACAAAAGAATATATTATGTAAGTTATTAAAATTATATCACCAGCACAGCAGCAGTAGAAGCAGCAGCGCCACGAACAGCAGCCAAGTCTAATAAGCCTCCTGCAGAGAGCGAAAATGTTTTAGTATTTATTGTATAAAGAAGAACTATAAATGTTGGTATTTCATTTAGAAATATCAGAACTAGAGGAAGTATAAAATAAAAATATATAGTTACATTAAAGGTTTAAAATGGCATAGTTATTAACCTAGTAGCGAGAGCAAGGTACACACTGAAGATCAAGTAGAACTTAATCAGAATTATTAGAATCAATATCGAAAAATAAATTTAATTCTTATTATTAAATTTACATTTACATCCCTGTCTTATTTTCGATCTAATATACTTATTTTCTGCCAGTGTGACCCTCATTTTCCTCACCTTCGGGCTTTCGCAGGCTCTTTCAAATGTAAATGGCGGCAAGGACGAGGTTTTTGTGGCCCGCTTTTCCTTTGTGTGGTGGCAGAGCGGCACATGCTACCAAGGAGGAATATTTCTTCGCCGGTCTTATTCTTTTTTTTTTTTTTTTGGTGGTTATCAATTTGGTGAACGCTTCTGGCTTTTGTCCATGGTCCTGGTCGCAGCTCCTTTATTTATGTGCTCCATAACGAAGGTTTCTTTCGCTCTCTTTTTTTTGGTCACACGAATGACAAGATTTTCATCAACGTCATTAATATTAACTTTTGCAATAATTCTCGAGCTGTGGAAAATTATGAGAAATGACCCACAAGATAAAGCGGGAGTCTGGGCGAAGAGCGGAGTCCACTTTTCGACAAAGCCATAACTCTCAGGCTGGAGATTGGATTGGTTTGCTGGTGGATATAGTGGAGAATGTCCTTGCCGTGGTATTAGCCTGACGCCTGGACGGCTTTCAAGTCAATCTTAATTGTGGCTCTGTGCTCTGGACTCGGCCTAATGACAGCATTTCGGATTACTTTCACTCAAAGCCAAGGGGGAGAGCCGGGAAAAAAAGGCGATTGGTTGCATATTTTATGGCCACCAAGGAGCTTTACGAAGGCACTGAGAAAAATACAGAAACAAAACTGGACTCTGTGTGAAAGAATAATTACTAGTAAACATATATTTCTTACTCTGTTCATGTTGTTTAGCAATTAATTAATTACATTTTATTTTGTGGCCTAGTATGTGAAGAGTAAATTTATCTGTAGCTCGCTTATATGGAAATTAACTCATAAGTCTTCAGCAAAATGCATAAATTCTCCTCAAATTCTTCTCAATGTAGCCAGAGGTGAGGCAGGATACACCTCCCTATCGTTCTCTCTCCTTCTATCCAGGACAAAAATCACAATTAAATGTAACAATTGCGTCTCTGGGGGCCGCAGGTCTCAGTCTCGGTAACAAGAGCATCAGACTCGGTTGCCTCCTGTCAGTTGCTTGTCCGATGCCAGCTTAAATTGCCCATACACGTCACAGAGCCACCCACCCGGGCGACCCCAGGTTGTCCTTCCACACCACCCAGTAGACCCACTCAATGCCATCCTTCTTATCCCTCCCACCCACAGAAATCAGACATCCTCCCTATCCTTTTCGGGCAGCTTTGGCTCGTCCTCGTTTGTCGTTTCTCTTTCACTCTGTTTGCGTTTATTAATTGTTGCCTTTATTTTGGCCTCATTTTATTTGATTTGGTTTTCCTTCGACTCTCCCTGCCGGGGCTTCCTTCAGCCTTCAGTCTTTTTCTGCTCCTTTTGTTTTCACTGGCAGCAGCTATAAAGCCAAACCTAATTGACTTATCTTGCCATGGGTTTGCTAATTTCTCGGCCATTGTGTCTCGCAGTCGTGGAGCTTCTTCGGGCCATAAAAATGGCCAGATAGCCGGATAAGTCAGTCAGTGAGGCATTTCGGGCAGCTCAGACAGGCGGATAGGAATCTTCAGCGCACTAATTAGCAATTGACATGAATTGCTCATTAGCAGCAAACTAAAGCTAAAAATTTTCCTAGGCTATCTGTCCGAACTACAAGTCCGAGTATTCGTATCCGAAAGATAACAGACAGGATAAAAAGTGTCTGTCATTTAGGTTGAGTAGGGGGGAAATGGTGGCTGCTGTGCTGCTGCTGGTATCCTTAATCTCTAAATACACTTGTAAAAAATGTCTAATAGAATATAGTGACACTTAGCTGACACACATCAAGGCGGAGCTGTCAACTCTTTTGATGTCTTCTTTGGGAAAATTTAGAAATTTAAGAAGAATCTTATTAAAAAGTGAAAGAAATGGAAATTGGTATACAATTATAAGCAAATAAAAGGATATAGAATTTATGGAGATATGTATGGGCTTTGCCTGACTTTCTATTCTTGAAAAGCCACTTTAAAACCATAAAGAACACACTCTCTCTCTTCCTAGTAAGAACCTTTATAAACCTTTAGTACAAATCCAGCTCTGTCATAAAGTTAAAGCCATAAAACCGAGGTAAATGATATTTAATATACGGAAATTCCTCAACTAACCCAATTTTTATTGGAAAATATCTTTCCACATGCCACAGGCCCAGGAGGAGGAGGCTGCGGTTTCCCCCTTCTCCACCACAGCCTGGGCAAATATATTGCAACAAATCTTGAATGTAGCCTGACCGAAGTCCATAATGACAGTTGTGCCCAAAGAAAATTGCACAAGCCAAGGACGACGAGTCGAAAAAGGAAGCGTGGTGGAAAAAGCAGTAGCAGGAATTGCAGCAGTTGGGTTTTGAGCCAAGTAATTGCCCGGTCGACCTTCAAGACGGTCCACATCCACAGCCAGTCGAGTCCAGTCCAGTTCAGTTCAGTTCACATAAAAGTCCAGGCCACAGTTCTGCGGGTTATGAAAAGGTGGCAGCCGGAAATCGAACATGTGGCCTCAGCTGAAATCGGAAGGGAGAGGGGTTGACATTTAATTTATAAGGAAGGAAGGAACGGCAGGCTGGCAGGCTGGGTGGCTCACCTTGGGTGGGAAAGTAGAAAAGTAGAAAACGAGATGAAGTCCTTCGCCCACCAATTTAGTTGTCAAAATACGCCGAAATGTAAACAATCGATAGACAACAAAAAATACGAGAAAAATGCAACCAACTGGGCTGACTTGACATTTACCTACATGCCAGTGCTTCCTGCTTCCGCTCCAACGGAAAAATGGAAAAAAAAAGGACAATGCACAAGGCTCATAAAGACATTTGGGAATTGGCTAGAGAGCTGACAAACAAATTTTTTATTTCCTTTGCTGGGGCAAAGAAAGGACAAGATGAATTGCCGATGGCTGTAAAATGTCCTTTTAAAGCAAATACAGAAGGACACAGGCGAACTGGCGGACTGGACCACCACCACAACTAATCTCGAACATCCGCAAGTGTTTACCTTGTAGTCTCCTTTCAATTCCTCAATCCCCTCAATCTTCTTCAATTGTGGATTGTATGTGTGCATGACTATTGGATTTTGCATTGAGATCTGGTTTACTCCGCAGGACGAAAGGAAACAGGAGGGTTCCGGGGGTGGGAATATGGAATTAGATAATATCTCCATCGAGATGACAGCCCCGGGGCCGGGGACGGACTTTGCACAGCGATTCCAAGAGATACGCTGGAGTGCACGGATACATGAATGCCCCGCTTCCGCTCAAAGGTTGCTTATGTGTCCTGTTTTCCTTCAATCTAAGATAAAAGTGTTGAGAATTTGCCTCTGTTTACCCAACAAAGTGGCTTGGATTTGCAGGGACAAAGCGGAGAAAGTAGGCTAAGCAGATGAAGATGAGATGGTTAACTCTCAAGATGTCTATAAGTTGGATTAGCACTTGCAACAGTCTTTGAGAGAGGGTACTACATATCGTTTATCAGTGGGAAAAATGCTGGGAGGATCTAGTGAGACTTTAAAATGTATCTTAGCATGGGAACATTTGTTAAAGGTAAAGATAAAGTAAAAATACAAAAGGATAAAGGCAACTGAGTTCTTTTTTCCTTGGGAAACTGTAAGAAATATCTTTAAATTAATTTTATAAACTATTAATTTATACATTTTAAATTATTTTCTATACCACCGATTTTTATACAATAAATCCAAAATGAAAATATGTAGTTATGAGATATAAATCTTGTGACATTTTTATAGAATTATATAAAAAGATCTTATTGCAAATTCCACACCTTTTTGTATTGTTACCACCTTTAAGAAGTTCTTTTCAATCGCTTGATAACAATTGAAAGTGAAAAGTGAAATTCTATCCACAACAATATGAATTTATTCAGCATCCGCTGCTCTATAATCTTCTCATTTCCGTTCCTAGCTCCCTGGAGTTTTAAGTCTGACTTTTGGTCTGTGCCTGCTGTCAAAGCATTCCCCTCGCTCTCCTCTCGAAGCCCTCGTTATCCTGCCCCACAAATCACCCAGCAATTTTCGATGTCGGAACAGCTAGCCGAGGTAGAGTTTTCTTCATAACTAGAGGCTACTCGAATTTCATAAATTTCGAATACCCGCACCCCTCGAAGGGACTGGGGGGGACTGAAGAGAAAGTGTCAATTTCCTAACGATTCAATCTAACTTTGCTTGTTGGACAGTTGGTTTTTTTTTATGGCTGCACCTTTGGGCTTGATTTTTCCGCTCTTTACCTCTCGTGAAAATTGCGATCGAAACAAAAGGCTCTTGTAGCCGGTTGCTCCTGCAGGCAGGAGGTGGGGTGTGGTGCGGGGTGGGAAAACAATACGAAGGCATTTGGCAATGCGCCTAGCAATCAGTGCTGCCTTTGTCCTCAATCCTGGAGATTTCACACTGTTTAGCTTGACATTTAACTGTCAATCAAGACGGCTCTCTGGCATTGTTGGACTCCTTGCTGTCCTCTGTGTGAGTCCTTGCGACAGTGAACATTATGGTGTGTGAAAGTGCACTCGGAAAAATAAATACATATGTTTGCTAGGGAAATTGGGCGAAAAATGTTTCAACCAAAACAAAGCCTTATTTGCTTATAACTTTTTCAGGAAGCAACAATTTCCACTTAATTCTAAGAGTTCTGCAAAATGTAAATTGATCCTTTTAAAAATGGACTACAAAGAAAATTGCTATAAATATATAAAATATGTAGTATAATTGAATATATATTATAATAACTTTATTTAGTCAGTTTCCCTAACAAAGTCCTGTCCTTATAACCATAAGAAAATCAAAATAATGTCGCCTTTTTTCCCCGGTGCATTTCCTGTCCAGCAGCCGTGAAGTGTGACTCGAAACGAGTCGATTCTGTCCGATCGGTTGCGATTCGCGTTAGAAGGTGCGAGTTTGACGGCTACCATAATGCCCTAAGGCCCAGCGGGAAAGTGACTGGAGGAGCGCCGCAGGACTTCACGCCGAAATAAGGAAAACTCATTAAATCAATGCTGAGACAATGGGGTACCATTGGGATATATTTGAAATACGAAAAATATTTCGAGACGGCCGAGGAAACCCTCAAAAGTGAAGTCAGTCGAACAATGCACCGCATGAGATGCAAGAGAGCGAGGAAAACTGTGGCAGTCCTTTCAGTGTTTCTCCTTATTTTCCACTCGCATCGGTGTGTGTGTGTGTTTGTGGGTAAGATTTTCGAGAGAACAGCGACAGCTGTTGCCCGTGGTGAGTTTTCTCGCATGCTTTGCAGACTTCAAAACTCACCACGGCACAACTCTCTCTATTTCTCAGCCCTCTCTCTCATTTTCCTCACTGGGTCAGTTTGGGAAATTCTCTCCGCAACTCTCTCTCTCTCCGATTTTCCTTCTCTCCCATTTCTCTGGCTGCGTGGGTGACACATTTTTTGGAACTCCAATTTGTGTCTGTTGTTTTTTTCGTTTTGTTTATGGCTTAAACTAAAATAAATTTTAATTAATTGCGGGCTAATCAATAGAGAGCTTATTTGGGTGTTTTTAATAGATATTTTAATAGATCTTTTTGGGAGCACTTTAGAGATACAAATAACCAAAGGTATGCGTTGTCTGACTTTTGAAGCTCACTGTTTTCGCTACGCCTCTTTCCTGCAATTTTCCTTGGCTTCTGTTATGCTTTCTGCTTTTCTTCCTCTTCAGCTTTTCCTATTTTCATTGTCTTTTTTTTCTGCGATGCATTCCCCGTGACTTACTTTTCGCTGAACAATTTTTCGGTGTCAATGCCGGCATTGTTGTTATTTTCCCAACTATTTTCCTTTGCTCCCGCTGATTGTGCACATGTTTTCGAAATTCCTTCATATTTATTTGGCAATTTCATCTGTTGCCAGTTTTTATTTTCATATCGTTCTTTTTTATGTGGGAGCAGAGCTATCTTGGCATCATTAAAGTCTTGTTTGGGCTGGGTTTTATGGAGGAAAACACTTAATGCGGCTTTAATATGAAAGGTAACACCATTTGGGCTTTGATGAGCCAAGATATGGGTGGCGGTTGGATAGATGTTGTTATAATATTACGATATTGAGGTATTATAGATTTTTAAAACCGAATTGTGGTCGTTTTTATTTATACCTTCATAAGAACTATCTTTGAAAAATATATGGGGGCAAGTAATCAAAACTTTTGTGTGGTTTCAAAGTGTTTATGTGTTGTATATTCCATTACTTCTTCTAATAAAATTTATAAAAATTAAATATAATTCAAACTTAACAAATATTTAAATCTTTATGTACTTATTTATGTTTTCTTTAAACTAGAGCTAGGATATCATCAAAGTTTTACGGTTTCCTCTTCCCTTTGAGTACGTCATCCGCAAGTACGAGTATCTCAAGATTTCATGTTCTCCAGCCCGTATCTTTCGTCGAGTGTGCGGATTTTTACAGTTGCTTCTTCAATTTTTGACACACTTACCGGGGCAAGTTTCAGTTTTATGCTCGCTTGAACTGAAATAGTTTACCCAAACCCTAGCAACAGCCCCAGCCCCAATCCAAAACCCACGGCAAAGCGCCGAAGTTGAAAGCAAGGCAGCAGTTTTGCAACCGCAAATATGCAGCAAGGATGTTGGGCGCTGGGTGGAAAATTGTGGGTGAAATGGGCGGTGAAAGTGGGCGAAAGGGAGAGAGGTGAAAGTGACTTAACCTGAGCATTAAAGTGCCTCTCGGCTGTTTTGCGGGAAAAGCATCCGACTTTGATTTCAGCCCCCAAGGTGCGTGTGTCCCAATAATTTGCCCCTTCCGTTGTTCCCTCAACAATTGTTAGATAAATGCACTGAAAGAAAATGCTGGGAAACTTATTTTAATAAAGTATGAATTATATTTTAAGTAAATTAAGTTATCATTTTTACAAATTTTAAACTCCTTTCAATACAACAAATTTTCTTTAGCATTTAAAAATATTTAGAATTCATTTCCCCCAATTCTCTTCTCTGTTTTAGGGTTGCCAGGGCCCTGGCAAATAGGGCTGTCACCCTTTCCTTTTTTTCTGTCATGAAAACAATTGAAATGGCAACCGAGCGATGATGGCATGCCGTCAACATTTTTCTGCCATAATCAAAGTGAATAAATAACATGAAAGAACTTTTTCTGCCTCTCCACCCCAACAGTTTTTCAGCATTTTGCTCCTCTTAACTGAAACACAGGCGACAGAGCAATTAGAAATCAAATTTTCCCAACAGGAGGAAGGCAGCGGAAAATAAATGGTTGGGGGCTCTAAGGGAAATTAATTAAAATATTCCGGAAGGGAAGAAGCAGATAAAAAAAAAACGTGGTAGGAGGCGCAGAGCAGGGCAATTAGATTTCATTTATTTCTTTCCACTTTCTTTTTATTGTTACTCTACCGACCACAACAAATGATGGCATGGTCTAGGTTAAGTTGGGCTCGGAAAGGAGGGGAAAATCTAGGATGAGGTCGAGAAAAAAGGGAACAGGAGAAAGGAGTACAAAAATGAAATTAAAAATTTGAAAGCTATCTGGCCTATAATTGCACAAAATCCTTTAATATTTATCCTTCACTACAAAAAAGGGTAATCTGAAATTATTATTATGTAGAATTAAGGTTGTTTATGGGTAAACAATTTGGGGGATTTCCTAGCTTGGAAAATATTGAAAAAAGAGGTCTTAAAATTAAGAAAAGTTTTGTAAGAATTTAAGGAATCTTAAAATAAAATCTAATGCAGTAAAATCCGGTTATAACGACTCTGGTTAGAGCGTTTGTCCGGTTATTGCGACGAAAACTCGATAGCTTAATTGGTTCCCATACAAAGTTATTGTATGCAAAGTACTATCGGTAATAATACTGTATAATACACTAAAAAGACCAGACGTCACTCTTCATTTTAAACCTTTATAAATTCTATAATGTACAAGATGCTACACTTTAACCTAAATATCTCTATGTACATTTTGTAAAATATACATACGATTTTCCTTATTCTCAATCCATATGTTTTTATATATTTTGTAAAATGTACAATTCTCCCTAGAGGGCCCCATATTTATTTTCGCCAAATAAATGTGTGAAGAGCTTTAAATCCATTAAGTCGGCTCCTTCCAATTTGAACAATTCAATGCGAAACGCCATTAAAATCATGTCAATTGTAATACGAGGGCAAAGCCTGGATGTGACCGTAGTTAAGCCTGTCTCTTTTTATTCCATCAAGCCCTCTCTTTCACACCGCTGCCCTGATTCTGCCACTCGATTTGTATGTTTTTTGTACATTTTTTTTGAAGGTAGCTTTTAGTTTTTGATGTGCAGGGCGTTAAATTTGTCACAATGCTCTCGCTCGCTCGCTAGGGCTGTCCTTTTCGCTTTTCCCTGTGCATATAGAAAATGTCATACAAATAAATTTTAATACCACACACACTCGCACACCCACGCACACACACTCATACGCGGCAAAAAAATATTCTGGAAAAGTTTCAAGTGCAGTACACCTCAATTTCATAACCGCCGCCACCGTAACCCCGCTTGCCAGGCTGTGCAAAAATGCCATAAATTAAATTTTATAAAAAACAATTACAGAGAGAGAGAGGGAGAGATAGAGAGAGGGTTGGAGGGGGGGACACGCCCCTGCCTCGCAGGAACCTTGACAGGTCTACATGTGCCCAGGCTGTGGTTTACACTTGTAAGCATTTTCTGCCCCAGCATATTTCATGCAGAAGGACCAGCAAGAAAGGAGGAAATCCAGGGACTAGCAGGCAGCATTTGCAAGTGTGTAAATTTTATTATTTCTGCGGGCAGGAGGCGGGAGCGGGAGCAGGACCTGAAGCTGACTTACCTGCATTGCTTAAATTAGCACTGCCAAAAATATGTGGGGCAACAGGTCGTCGTCGTCGTCGGCAGGGGCGGCAGCCTCCTTTCGTTTGGAATTCTACTTTCCTTTTCGCTAAATTGGCAAGGGTGGAGGATGTTGTAGAGTCCTTGGGCTGGCTGCCGCCCTCCATACATCATTTCCGCTTTTATGCTTTTTATGTCCTTTTAATAGATGTCTCTGCATTGGAAGCAATTTATATTCCTTTTTTTAGCCAAGGAATCTGCAAAGGAGTTGAGGTATGGCGAACGATGGAGGTAGACTAGGAGTCCTTGGCTCCCTGGGTCCTGTCGGTGTCGTTATTTGCATTTTATGTATTCAAATTGTGACATTTACACACATGCAATCTCACACACTCGCACGGTAAAAGGAGTCTCTTACAGTTGAAGTAGAAAGTATAGTTGGCAAAAATAAATAACCATATCTAAATTAATTTTAAATAAAGATTTGGGACTTTAGTTTATATCAAATACGATTGATAATACAATATCGAATTGCCTAATTTTTGGTTAATATAAGCTTGATTTCTATGCTGCAGCTCCTCTTCAATGCGTTTTATGCTTCATTCTTAAACTACAGTTTAATAATTTTAATAATTTTAGACTACATTATTATTACCCTTTATTTTTTGACAAACCCAATATTTATTTCTATTTTGTCACTTCTATTTCCCTGTCCCTGCCTGTACATTTTCCCGACAACACTCATAGATATTCATTTGTATGTCAGTCGACTGCTTCTCTTTTTCCCAGCCTCCTTTTCCACCGTTCCCACTCATCCTGCACGAATGAATCTAATTGCGCAAATGTGTGTTAAATTATATTTTTGCATACGCAGACAATCTGGGGGAAGGAGCCAGAAGGGGTTAAAAAGGGGGGCTTTCGGTGGTTATATGTGCCAGATGTGCTCGCTCCCTTTCCCTATGTCCCGATCCCAGTTTAGGTCCTTCTCCCCTGCCTCGTCCTTGTTGTTCCTTCGCTCTTACCATCTAAATCTAACAGCCAGGTGTGTGTGTTTGCATATGTGGCTGTCTCGTTCCTCAAGCAACTTGCCCTCGCTCTCTTTTCGAGGGTTGGGTGAGCAGTTCTCCGGGGCTACCAGCATGGGTGATTTCGAAAAATGTTACACTTAATTATCGAATGAAATATCTTATAGGAGCCCGCATGGAATTCGCTGGATTTTCTATTCCGATCAAGAACTAATGAAGGCTGAGAACGACGCCAGAAAGAAGCAGCTGAAACAATGTCTTTCTATTGGAAATATTTAAAAGGTTACATGGAGTGAGATACTTTATTCAGTTTTAAATTTAACAAATATTATTTAATTTTATTACTAACTGATAATATAATAACCATATAAATTACTTCAAAAATCCTTCATAAACTTACAACTCTTCAAGTCCACCCAACATCCGTCAGCACCATCATTTAAGCTATGCTTTGGCTGGGGCATTCGGAGAGCGGTTAGTGGAAGGATATGGCATTCTTTGGTGGTATGTATGGCTGGTGTGCCATAATTGTCAGTAGCTTTTGTTGAATAATTGCTGCCATGCCAGATGCCAAAGCATCAGAATCAGCAGCCACCATGGAGCGGCAGAGAGCTGGAAAGCGTACATATATGGCACATTTATGGCAATGCCAATGGCACTTTACCTGTACCACCGACGTCATTATTATTACCATCGCCATCATCATCATCATCATCGCTTTCAGTGGAAGCCAACAATGTGGAGAGCCATGGCCATGACTCTTCTTTTCAGGCGAAATTTAATACATTTGGATTTAAAAGTCAAGACATGCGGCGTTGCCAGGGATTGGCCTTAAAAAATACAAACCGAAGCGGGAAGAGTGCGAAGTGTGACCGGGGCACACAACAAATTGCGACCTATACGTTGTTTTCTACTTTACATAAATTACAAAAGAACAACCGACTGAAAAACAAACTCCCAGCACTCCCACAAAGTCCCATTCCCTCCCGGCAACGTGCAACATTTTTATCAATTAGTTTAATCTTCTGCTCCAAGGGGGTGGAATGTCTCCCTTATCAGGCCCCCCACAAACAGTTGACAGAAGTTTTCCCGGTGCTGTTTTCCTTTTTCTTTTTTTTCTTGCCTTGTGCCGACACCAGAAATCGTTAAAATTGATTTTGATTTCGCAGAACGAACATTTGCAATCTTGCGGCAGACACTGAGAGCTTCAGACAGTGGCAAATCAGGCAAATTATATTAATTTCCCACATTGTCAGATACCATTCGGATGACACGGGAAGCTCCGTTTGGATTGCCTCCCAGCTGGGGAGATGCCCACAAAAAAATTACGCAGAAAATCGATTATTTTAAAGCGGAGAAAATGCGAGACTGGGAAAGGGAGTAGAAAACGGAGAAGGGATGCCGGGTATCCTTCCAGTTTGGTCCTCTGGTTATGTTTAGGCAGAACTTTTGCCAAACGGCAGAGACAACTGCCCAAGCAAATGTTCGGAAAAAAGATTACTTGAGTGGGGACAAATGCACAAACTCAAATTATAGGGCAGACAAGCATACAAAGGAAGGGTTTTTTGAGTTGAAAATGTGAAAGGGAAATGCTCTTTAAAGATATTACAATTTGGAATAATATAATTCCTAAAATTTACTACAGAAATTTTAGTAAATTTGATGGTAAACTATTTTAAGGATTCTTAAACCCTTAGCAGATAAGAGCTCTTTATATTTCGGATATTTTTTTTACAGAAATTTAACTTTCCAAGCCTATGAAACCAGCTTTCTTAAGCAGAGTATCCTGTCCAAGGAAGGAAAATACACAAAAAAAAAACGAAAACAGCAAAAAGGCTGATGGCCTGCCAACACATGGGTGTGTCACACAGACGCACAGGCTCTCTGGCACACGCACACACTCCTGCGGACAGAGACTGAGTGGAGGACATATATATAGTTGAAAAAACACTAAAATGCTCTTATTCAAATGCAGATTATCCCACACACTTGCACACACACGCTGTATATGTGTGCCGGGCTTAGGCCAAGGATTTACTTTCATTTGTGCAAGGAGTGCGTGCCGGTCTCCTACTTTTCGAAACCTACGATGGAATTAGACAAATGAAGTAGAGACTCGGGTGTGGAGACAAAATTTAAAGTGCACACACACAGGACACTTAAGTACCTCCTCACATAATTCGATTTATGTTGTAGTGGGCTCTCCTTCAGACTTCATCCTTTGCCGAAATCTCGGTTTCTGGTCACTCCAGAAAATGGCCAGTGAGTGTTGTCAACTGTTGCCTCGGTTTCTCGGTGTCTCTAAGTGTCGTCCTGTGGTCCTGGGAATCACAGTCACACTCACAAGCCCCCTTTCCACCCCTCCAACAACTCCAATTATCGATTTGACACATTTCCGAGCTGCCGGTGCCCCAACATTTTGACACACGCACTTCTCGGCTATTGTATTTTGGCACTGACATTTCTCCCAAAATGGTCAATGGCGAAACAATAACCAAATTGAATTGGTTTTCGGATTATCAAATTCTGTTGGCCACAATACGCAGATGAAAACGAAGTGAAACCAAAAACCGAATCCAAATTTTTGGCAGTTGCCAATTTGCCATTGACAGATGCGATGCAAAAAGCTTTGAAATGTTTGACAACTGCAAACCGATGTTAAACTAATGAGTTAGACGTGATTAAATTAGTTGAAGTGGTTACAAATTCTGGAAACTAAATGAGCAGGAGAAATAATATTTTAGAAAAGTATTACCAATTAGTTGGTGAAAATGAAACAGAAATAAACTTATAGGGTAAATTTACAAGGAACACGTTATTTATTGTAGATTCTTTTTACAAATTCCTCTTTTCACAAACCTTGACTGATATGTTTAGCATGTTTTACTATATGTCAAGAGGGTATCGAGTTTGTTCTGAAAAGAATAATAAAATCCAGTAGCCATTTGAAAGATTTTATAGAGAACTACTTATTTGTTGAGCATCTTTTTTCCATCTAACTGACGTACTCGAGTTTTTGTTCTACTTAAGCCTAGAGATATTCTATTCAACTTTTTTGGGTCTCGAATTTCTTGTTGTGTCAACAACAGTTGGCCTGAATGGCCAGAGGAGGGACTCTTCAAGTGCCCGCCCTTCTGTGAATAGGTCGTAAATCCTATTAGATCCTCTGCAACATGTGACTGCCTTCGAAGAGGCTGAATGGATATGCAAGCTGAAGCTGCAACATAATCGGCTTAGGATCGCCTGTCAACGGTTCTGAGGAGGAAAAATATCTGCCAGAATATTCCAATTGCTGTGATCGATCTCTTGCCCATGAAATTAAACCAATTCCCGATCAAATCTAGACTGGTCGAACGGATATTCACACCTTTGCTGTCAAATGTCAGATCAAACATATGATACAATAAATTTTAATATTTAAAAATAAAAAAAAATTTATATTGTACATAATTTACAAAACACAATTGTGAATTTAACAGAGGTAAGAGTATTTTTTAGGAAGTATATCCCCTATATATATATATAATTTTAGTAGGAAGCTTTAAAGGAGTGAAGGAGTCATTTCAGACCCTATTAAATTTAATATTTCAGGTTTTCTTGAGGTCAAAATATTGCAAAAAAATTATTGAGGGACGTTTAGTTCCTTCCCTAAGACATTTTCCTATTCTTTTTTATTTCATCTTCACACATTTACTTAATAGAATTTGAATACCAATAAAAACTAAGAGCAATTTTATGTTTACCCATTAAAATCATGATATCATTCCCTCTTATCAGTTAAAATAAAATCTTTACACGATGATCTCTAAGTTTAATTGTCAATAAAATAGGTATAAACTTAAAAAATAAAGAAAATCAATATCCCAGACCAGAGCTAAGTCTTACATCTTCAATTTATATATTTAAAAACTCACCCAAGAAGATCTTCACACCTTCAGAAAACCATCTGGTAGCTTATCGAGCCGATCCACAAAACAACAAAACCCAAACAAAATCATCCCACAGATGCAGATACAGATTTCCCTTAACTAGATCGCCGGATCGAACTAATCTCGTTTATAGGAAATGACTAAACACTTTCCATGTATCGATCCACAAGTTCTTGGCCCTATAATTTGATGCCTCAACGAAGAGCGAACCCATAAAAAATCAATGAAAAAACCGAACAAGAAACCCAAGAAACTATTTATCAATTCGGTTATAGGTTAAGGGTTAGGGGTAGGGCTGAGCCCAGATCAAACAAGATCGTGAAAGATCCAAGGAGTCAGCTGACTGACGGACGACTCCCAGGAGATGACTCCGAAGAAAAACCAAAGCGAAGCGAATAGGAAAACTCTTTTGCCGGCTGTTGGGATCAGATCGTTAAGGGAAACAGAGGAACCGCCACGAGGCCATATGGCAACCCCTGTCTAGTTTTAGGGCCCGCCTCTGACTTCGGGCTATGCCATATGCTGCACTCCTTTTTTTCGGTAATTATCCTTTACTCGCCCTCTCTTTTGGGCCCTCTCTTCACTGGGAAAAAGTACAAGTAGGAAAAAGAATCTTAAATGTATTTTAAACAAAAGAAAACATGAGGAACTTTCAAGAAATCCTAAGAATATAGAAGAAGGTCTATGAATTTCAAGTCTTGTTTTTTTGCATGACCTATATATTTTTCTCTCAGTGTCTTACTCAAAATTAGTCTCAGTTTTTTCAATTTTCGTGTCTTGTTGCACCGACCAAAGCGGCTGCCGCAAAACTGCACAGCCTTAGTACGGAATAGTATATTCCTCAACGAAATGTATCTCATGGATGCGGCCGCAGCTAATGCGCTTATGTACGCTCAATAAGATGCTGACAGAAGTATTTTTGGAGCTGGGACTTCGGCTGCCAAGGTGAAGGGCGTGTCCGTGCCCTCGGACTGCTGTCTGGAAAAGGTTTTCCCTGTACACAAACTCATAAAACTTGCACCGACTTGGCGGGCGTTTTGCCCCCTCCAACCAGTTCTGGGCTCTCCGGGTGTCTGGTTTGGTTGGTTTGCTGGCTGTCCCAAGTCTTTAGCATAATCTGCATATGTCTCCCCGTGCAGGCACTAAATCTAACGCCCTCGAATCTAGAGCACTTAGCGCCAGCTGCCTCACAAACCAGAGTGTTCCAAGGATCCAAGTCCTTTAGCTCAGCGTGTTTCCTGGTTTGTCGCTAGCTCTTACACGGAAAATAATTAATTACTTTATTTCTTTGGGAGATTATACGTATGGATAATTCGCAGTAAGAGAAAAATTTTAAGAAATATTTTAATAGATAATACTTTTGGTCTTGTTATAGGTTTTTTTTGAATAAAGAAAAGGTGTAATTTCAAGAAGCAATTAACTAAAAATATATTAAAAAGCTGCTAATTAATGATTTTTTAAAAACCTGTAGCTTTACAATATTTTTCTTATATAGTGCACATATGTATTTATAACTATACAATTTAAACAGAATAAATGCACAAATGTTTATTTTTCTGTGTAAATATTTCCTCTTGTATTTTGATACTTTTGGTGTCATTTATCATGACCTTCAGCCGCACTAAAAATAGTCGCTCTAGTTGGTCATGATGGAGAGCCTAGAGATTGCTTTGGGAGTGAGTAAATAAGGGCTATAGAGATAATGCGATCGGTGATGATGTACACGAAGTACTTGAGCTGAGTCACAGTAATCAGCTAGCTGAAAGTTTGATGATCTTAAGGGAGGTCAGAAACCAAAAATATTTATTTTATTTATTAATGGAGGAAATCTAAATGCGTAAAAAATGAGATACGACCTCCAATAACTTAAAAATGAAGAAAGGAAAACCACTTCCAGAAGTTTCTTAATCTAAACCAAGTAAAATAAGTCTTAAAACTTTACTTACTACCCACCATAATGTTTTAATTTCAGCTGAAATTAATAAAGACCAAACAGTTACCCAACAATTCAAATTAATCACTCACAAATCCGCTGTCCCCATAATAATAATGATAAATACCAAAATTGTCTTGCTAATTTGCACATTTTTTGCTTGTCTACACACTTTCCCTTTCTGTTTTTCCTCAGACTGCTGGCCAAATTTAATTATTTTATTGAAATTTCAATTTTCGTATATCATTAGCATAGTTTTCCATCCTCTCCTCCATCGCTTTCTTTTATTTGAAATTCAACGAATTAATTTTGTTGTTCCCTCCACTACCGAAAATATACATATAATAAAAAAAGAGAAGCGAAAAAGCGAAAAATCTGCGCAGTTTTCCAATCGCCCCGCTGACTTACTAACTTAACCAACAAGCCCGGCTCCCTTCCACTCATCTCTGCAGAATCTCTTTTACCAATTTGACCCCCCCTCGACGCCCTTGTATCACCTCTTTGCCCTGCCCTGCCACTTGGCCCTGACTTTTTGCGTACAAGTGAATTTTAATTTAATTTCCCTACAACTAGACGTTGAGCTAGACGTGAGCTGAGCGAGCAAGCACTCCTCCCAAATTCTACCAGCGCCCGAACCCCCAAATACCCCCCCCCCCTTACTCCCCTAGGAAAATCTACAATGGGGGCAAAAATATTAAGCAGATTTTTAAATTGACATTAATGTATTTAATGTAGTTTTAAAAAGTTTCAGAACTTTTTTGACTTCAAAAATTTATTATAAATTTGAAAGTGTTTTAAAATTATTTAATATATATTTAATTATAATTATATAAGTAAGTAATTATATTTCTGTATTCCTTTATTATTCCTTAATAAATACATATATAAAAATAAAACCTCGATTGCTATTATTTTGCCCACAACTGTTTTTCGGATAGACATAGCTCTGCTCTCCAGATCCTGGCGCTTTAATTGTGTATGGCATGACAGCGCACAAAATGGCGTCGAGAGTTGCACGTCATCAGGCAGCAGTGCCACTCCCCCACCGCCTCTGAGCTGCTCCCTCACTCCGCCTCCTCCCTGCTCAGACCGCTTTCCCTGCTCGCCCTGTTCTGTGTGCGATTTTCGTATTTAGTTAAACAAAATTAAAACGTGATTTGTTTTCTTGTTTTCGCCTAGCTTGCTCCCTCCACTTGGCCCAGAGCATCCTGGCCCCATTCCGATTCCCATCCCATCCCAGGATGTTTGCACATTTTTGGCATTCCACGAGTGAACTACAACGAATGTTTTAGGGGGCTTTCTTCATTAGGTTGCAGTCCTGCCGTGTCTTAAAGCGTTTTAAATTCAATACGCCTCGGCCTCGTCCCCGCCCCCATTCGATGGAGAATTTATTGCATTTACAAGTCGATTTATTATGCAGCCAAATGGGGGAGGGAGAAGTTACAGGGGAAGAAATGTTTAGGAGAATTACATATTTTTTAAATAATAATATATTAAGAGGATATATAGAAAATTTATATGAGGTTAATAAATAATATTTGCTAACCCTATTTTTAAAGTGAAAGATAAATTGATCGACTTTAATAGAATTAGTTTTTAAATATTTTATTTAAATATCTGACGTGTACAGAAATCTATTTTAATATCTTTTTGATGTGTTTAAGACTTATTAAACTTGTACTGTTATCTTGTAGGGAAATTATTATCCTTTTTCTTATTTCTCATTGTGTATGAAATCTGCTTCGCATCAAAACTGTCTTTGGTTTTCAGTTTTTACTTATTTTTTTTTTTTAGTTTCGTACTGCTGCTGCCATTTTCCAATCTGCACTTTCATTTGAAACGCTGCTGACAATTTCCATTTGGCGACTCCCCGCCAGCAGTCTCCCTCTGGCTGCATCGGAGGGGCTCTCTTTCGCTCTTTCGAAAGCAACCGCAGCTGGTAACCAACTGACGTTTAGATTTGATTTGAAATGTTCAAATTACCAACATTATAAAAGATGAACAGCAGAGCGGGACAAAGCAGTCAACTTGCTAGACCAGAAGTTCCCCTTAAACAGCCCTCGCTCTCTCTGATTTTGCCACCCAATTACCGCCCACTCTCGGGGAGAATTTATTGGGAGGGTTTACTCAGATGTCTGGGTAATATATTATCCCTTTTTTGAGGAGGTTGTAAATTCTTTTTAAATTTATAAAATTTTATGAATATTGAATACCATTTTAAAAGAATTTAAATTATTTCCTAAGCTAACTAAACTGAATAGGGGATAGTTTAAAATAGTCCCCGATACTCCTACCACCAGAATTTATTGGGATGGTTTACTATGAAATCATGGTTATATTTTATCCTATTTTAAAATAGGCTTCTTACTCATTAAATTACTAAACTATCTAAAAAAATATATATCATCTTAGAAGACTTTAAAATTATTTTCTAAATTTCCTCCCAGTCATAGCATTACCTTTTCAACACAGAAACTATTGGGAAGGTTTACTTAGAAGTCGTGATAAAATTGTACCATTTTTCAGATGAGGTTTTAAAATATTAAAGGAAAACTCACTTAAATCTCATCTTAAAATATATTAAATTGCTTCTAGTTTGATATACCCCACAGATAGTCATTACTTCTGTATCTTCCCAGCGAACACCCACCATTTGTGTCTATCCCAGCTTCAGTCTGTATGTCAAACTGCGGAGTACGGTATATATCCCAAGGCGAGTGTGTGTTTTAAACGCATCAAATGCTTGCGTGTGATTAGTTTGCATACAACTTGACAGAGACGAGCAGGAAGGAGACAAGCAGCGCCACTGATGATGATGGTGATGGTGGTTCAGATGGTGGCTTAGATGATGGCGGCGGCTGAGGAGCTTCTGCCGAGATTCGGAATTGGTCGGGTTGCCAAGGATGAAGGATCCCTTTGTTGACAAGTGCGCTGCATGGCATCATTCATTCCTCTCCTGTCATTTGGCGTTGCTTAATTTCGTGGTTTTCACGCGCTTTCGTCCAATTTTCCTCCCCTCCAAAGGAATACTCCCAGCCTCCCCCAACAAAATGAGCATTTCTGGTGGGATACTAAAAAGGAATTGATAATGAGTGTAAACCTGATTCTGATTAGCATCGTGATGGACTGGCTAGTTTGTCAGCTAGTTAGGCAGTTAGTTAGCAGAGAAAAATGGTCGAAAATGGCCTGTAATTTCGAACTGAGCCAACTGCTAACTAACCATGGCCCAGAACGATTGCCCAGGGCAAACAAGGCCCGACACGAGAGTCTAGTGTCGAAAAATTGTGGCTAATGAGCATTTGAAATACGCACATTTGTGACTATAAACCGAGAACTGTGGGCTCCTGCTACACTGGGGAAATTATTTTGGAGTCTTAAGATCTGTTCAAATGTGCTTTTTGAAATGACTCAGAAATTTTGTATTACGAAAAATTCTCTTTAAAATTTTGTTAAATAAAAAGCTTTGTAAAAATAACTACATCTCTCTGACATGGAAAATGATTTTTCCTAGTGTACTCTTCCTTTACAACTGGTAGCAACCGTTAACAGCTCCTGGCAACTTGTTAACAAGCTGGCACCCGCAACAAGCTACCGGCCCGAACTCTGGGGGAGGGAAAAGTTCGAGGGAAATTGGGAGGAAAAGCGGGCGAAAACTGGGTGGCCTGCTGGCTGTATGTTGACAATTAAGCCGGTTAATATGATTGCCACTTGATGTGCTGATGCTGAATGCTCGCTGCTGGCTGTCGACTGATGATGGCTCCTGATGAGCACTAGGAAGAAGTTGATGATGGTTGCCGGCAGGAGGAGGCAGATGGGCCTGATGTCCTCCCTCTCATTTTCCGGCCGGCAAAATGAGCGAGCGCAGTGCGACCCTAAAATGAGAGCCCAAAAACTATACCCTAAGTGCACCATCGAGTGGGGAGTATGTTTTGCAGCAATTGCAGAAACTAATGAAGGTAAGTGTTAATTACCTCATGAAACTATAAAAATTAACAACAACAAGAGATCTTAAATGTATGTTAAATTATAGAGAAATATTAGAGAATCCTTCAGCATAACTAAAAATTAAAATGATCAGAAATTACACGTTGATTGCCCACAAAATTATCTTAACTTTTATTTAAAAGGTTATGTATAAAAAGGAATATTAAATTGGAAGGCATTACACTCCTAATTTATTTCTAAAAAAATGCAGCCTAATGACTTGCCATTCAAAGAGTGCATTTAACTTTCGTGTTTTCACCAGGTTTGATTTTCTCATAGATTTTCTCACCGCTCACCTCCATTTCCGCCCACATTTTCTAATGCCAACTTTGCGCGCAATTTGTTGCCGTTGACAGCTGTGAGAAAGGGAGAATAGGAGAACAGGAGAATGGGAGAATTTGTTCCTGTTTCTCGATTATCGTTGTATGCTATCCCTTTCTGCCCTTGTTTTGTCGTCTCTGTCTCCGCATTCAGGCCAGGATGTCAACGGCAAATGCAACTGCAAATGCTGACATTCCCATTGTCCTGGAGACCTGAAAAGATATAGTCAGAGAAATAGGAAGAGCCTGACTAACGGAGACACAGAAAAAAGAGAGAGAGAGAGGGAGAGTGAGTGTGTTACAAAATGCTAAGGACATTTTGTTATTTACTTATTGCATTCATTTAGCTTGAAGATGTCCGCCCACTCCTTCACTCAATGTCTCCTTAGCAGTACAGTGGACGGATAAATATGACATTTTTATATAAAATATAAGGAAATTCTCAGAGGAGTTACAATTAGTTAAAAATAAATTATTTTCCCGATCATGGAATAGCCGGGCCTCAAATCATTGCATACTTTTTGGTGCCCCCTCTTTTACGTCACTTCAATCTTAATACATTTTCAAGGGTTATATTATATAAAGTTTTAAACATTTACAATTATTTTATTTTTCTTATATTTAAAAATGATCAAAATTTGTTCCCTGTGCATGCGTCTTTTGCACATTTTTAATCTGTCTGCCTTTTGTATTGCACTTAACTTGCAGTCTTGGCCCGCTGCACACCGCTCCTCCGCTCCTGCCACCGCTCTTTGGAGAATGCCTCACAGCCCCTTAGAATTTAGCCAGGAACAATGGGCCTCGCATAATGGGGCAAATTGAATTTGAATTGCTTGGTTGGCTTGGTTAACATTCTAAGCGCACTCACACACTTAGAGAGGGACAGATAGAGGGGCGCCGAAAGAGACGGGACGAACGTGTGCAGGCCGGCCACATTTCAGATTCTCAATAATGCTTATTGTCAGGGAATTGAATGCGAAAACAATGCCCTGTTCCAGGGACCTCTTCTCCAGTGTCGTCCTGCCATTGTGCGTGGCTCGGTAAATATTATTTTTCTTTAAAAATTGTCGAATGCCCGAGGCTGCCCGAAGGGAAGACTTATTTCTCTATCTAAAAAAAAAGAATAGAATAGAAAATTGTAAAAATAGGAGAGGTTATGACAAGCACAAACCATTTGTCCCAAACAAGATAAATGAGAAAAAATTAGAGGCACTGAGATGGCTCGTAGAAATCAATTGAAGTCGAGTAGAGAATCAACAGCGTATTATTTTTCCCTCGACCATTTTCTAAGACCCTTTTGTGCGCTGTGGCAAATGACAAAGGAGCAATTATGAGGAGCACCCAAGGATGCACAGGAGCAGGAGCCACAAGAGCAATACTCAAGACTGAAATTTAAATGGAGGGACAGAGAAAATGCTGAGAAATCAGGCTGATTGTAAGGCAATTTCGTACGAAATCGTGATTAACAATTCGCAAGGTGTCCTCGCAGTTGAGATATCAATACGTGAAGACATACTGTATATTCCAGGTAAATATCCAGCGATGAGAACAATGCCAGATGGATTTTTCAGAGGGTGTGAGGCCACACAATGTGTGTTCAATTGGCATTGGCCACGGTAAATGAATTAAGGGTTTGAAAATGCTATTGAAAAGTTAAGTGTGGGAGGTGGTTAGAGGAGAGGAAAAATACAATATACCCTTTCACTGTTTTATAAATTAAATAAATTCTAATTTTGAGTAGAGAATAACTCTGAAATGTATGATAGATCTTGTAGATTAATTTAAATAGCAAAATAATGTGTCCTTTTTTCCAAAAATACAATTTTTTATACAAAAATGCAAAACTAGTTCCTTTAGAAAAGTTGTTTTGTAGAGTAATTTAAGTATCAATACAATTTAAGTCCTCCTTAAGGTATACCTTAAATAATTAATTTCCATTAATCTTTACTGTATATTTTTCTCCCAAAATTTACAATTTCCTAAAACATAAATCCATAACTAACTCCTCAAGAGGTCCCTTAAAAATTCTCTTTCAAAAAGAGCCACCGGAAATCCTTCTTTCCTTGAGCCACAAGATGAATCTTGCACTATTAATCTCCCTTGACTTGACCTCAGGACCACAGGATACCTTTTCAATCCCATTAAAGAGTAATTCATTTAGGCCGACACGAACCTCCTCAATGGGTTAATCTCATCCGAATGCAATCTCCTGCTTAACATATGTATGCACAGACCGCAGAGGCAGCCTCCCGAATGGAAAATCTAGCAAATAGAAAGCCGAAACAGTGGCAGAGCCTTGCCTTGACATGCACCATATCCGTGGCTGGCTGTCATGGCCGATTGAGCAAACAGCTAAACCGAAATGCTAATCCTTTTCCATTTTTTTCCCCTGCTTTCCATCGGAGGTCCTGCATTTGTGCAGCTGTTGCTACGAGAATTACTTTTTCCCTTCCTTTTTTTCGTGTGTTTCGAAACGGACAAATCCACTGATCCACTTTGCGTACGGTAGCAGCCGCCTCCGTTGTTTTGACAAAATGTTTTTGTCGAGTGCCATTGACTTTGCTAGTAGGTAGTAGGTTGTAGGTAGCAGGAGCCGGTGGCAGGACTGCAACTGCAACGGCAGGACCCGCATTTACCCGCCGTACACCTTGCCTGTACAAATGATGATGACAACTTCCGCCGCTGGCTAAAGCCCTCAGTCCGCCCCAGCACATATTTTAATTTTCGAAACAATTCAGCAAAACAAAATACGAGAAAATCAAGGAGAGAACACTGAGAGTTGTCCTGTCCACGTTAAGAGGATTATGTCCTGTCGGAATGCGAATGTGAGTGAGGATGTGCCGAGGTAAAACTCGCAATTTTTATGAATATGGAAAAGCCGCTTTAGACAGCAGAGGAAATAATAACAAACTAACCAACTTCAAACAAAAACGAGTGGAAAAAGAACGCAGACCGATGGAGTTAGAATGGGTGAAAATGTTATTAGAGCTGAGCAATGATTACATAACCAAACCCCATTTGAAAGGAAATTGTTTCAGGAAAAAAACTGTGGGGGTATTCGCCGAGATAGAGCTTAACTCATTTGTGGCTGGGAAAATCAAAGGAATATTGTAGCAGGAACTGAAAAGGGATAATCAGTGCTGACTTAAAAAATAGTGTAAATATTTAAGTTTAAACAAGAAATGAAGCTAACTTCGACACGCAGTTTGTATACTCTTTCAGCTGACAATTGGAACATTATATTTTAATCCCATTTGATCAAATGAAATGATAAACTAACAGGAATTATATAAATCATTTATACATATACAAATTCGCTCTTAATATTTTCATATAACATTAATACATTTACAGTTTTTATAGTTACAGTTTTACACTCACAGTATTGGATTTTCCTCTTCATTTAACGAACGTTTCTATGGGAGCATTAAAGTTATAAAGTAGGTTTTAGGATTTTAAATGAAGCAAGTATCTTGAAAATAATTTTATAAATTTTCAGGAAAGTTTAATTAATTTTTGTGAAGTCTTCAAGGTCAAATCTTATATAAAATTCATTATTTAGTAAACAAGATCTGATATTTACTCGTACTATCAATTATGGCAACTTATTTCCCATATGAATATTTACCCAGTACAACTCAAACTATCTCCTTCTCTCCCCCTTCAATGGAATGCAATATCCAAAGTTGTTGTATTCCCTCTGCATTAATTAGTTTCGCTCTTTGCCAATTTGTCACAGAGCCCTGATGTCAATGCTCTTGGAGATGTTACGGGGGCGAGATCTCCAGCACCACTCCTCCCCCTGGAACTCCCCTTTTCGGAAGTCTTAAAGTCTTAGCTGGAAGGACTTTAAGTTTTGGCGCCCATAAATATGCCATAAAACTATTTGAACGGTCGACTAGATAAAGGGGGCGGACAGTCGGCAAGAGCAAGTGTAGCAAAGAACCAAAACAACCACCAGAACGAGAACCAGACCCAGGGACTGACTTCTGGGAGATATGTATGTACTCCTCTCGCGCCGGCCCATAACAAAGTTAATAATAATAAAGCCAGGGCCGGGGGAAGTCAGGGGCACGCCCCAGACAAAGTCCCCGCCAAATACGATTACAATTTGTTACACTTACGCAGCACAAAAGTCTTGAGCAACCCCGGATCCATCTCCTCATAGAGAAAGCCGGCACGCCAAACAGTCGCCAGTTGTTTCGTCTTTCGTCTTGCGGTTATACAAATCTCCAGACTGGCATCAGGAGCCGAGCAACTAGAGCCATCAGTGGCAACCTGACCAAAGAAATGCCCAAACGAATGTCCGCATAAATCAGAGCATAGTTTGGGAAAAGCGGCGAAAAAGGGGAAGCCAGCAGCCCAAGGGGATGTTTCAGTCTAATCAAAATCAAAGCAAAAGGGGAACAGGCCACACTGGGGGAAATAGGGGGAATTAAATACTAGAGAATGTGCGGAGAAGTTTTAGAAAGACTTTGTGGAGGTTGAAATAGATTTTAAAGAAAAGGACATTGTGAGTTAGTAATAAAAGAAGATACTTCTTGCTTTGGTTACTTCTTTCAAACTAAATTAAATTAAGTTATTTTACTAGCCTTTGAAAAATTTTCAGTGTAAATATATACCAGGAGCAGGGGTTAAATCTCCCAAGAAGGCCAAAGGGGAAACACACTTTCCGAGAGATGCACACACACTCGCTCTCAGCGATCATCCTCTGCCAATTAATTTATCAAAGTCAGTGCAGGCTCTGGAGTTGGAAGAGGCAGAGGCATCTTCAAGACAAGGCCACTGGGAATTAAACGACAATCGACGATCCCCATTCATTGTTGGGTTATTAATACAGCACACTCTGCCGGCGATCATCGGGGAATCGATTCCGGAAGCGGCTGCAGTTGCTCTCAACATTTCTTTTCTTTCCATTCTTTCCTTTCTTTCCTCTCCCTCAGGTAATCGTTCGCCTGACTTTTATTAATTACATCTAGATTTTTATTTATAACCAACAAATTGTTGACAATTTATCAAATTGGCTTAGTGACGCATTCGGGGTATATACATATTATATAGACAAATAATTATCTTCGATGTTTCCTTCAGAGACGATCGCTATATTTAAGCTTCTGCCAGCCAGCCCTTTGCCGCTTCAGCTCTCGGTAGCTGTTGGGCAGGCCATAAAAGAAGTATATGGACAGTCCTATATGGGAGAATCGATTAGTTTTACGCATTAGAAGGTATCTTAAGCACTTAGTATTGACGACTATAATACCGATTTATCAAATACTTTTCCGACTAGCTTTGAGTTAGCTAAGCATGCACATTAATTAAAGGTGGGTTGTAAGGGGTTGGGGAAGTAATTATATATTACATATTTGTGTATAGTTTTAACTAAAGCTAAACTTTCTGGATATTATCTTATCAAATCAACCAACTGATTATATGTTTAGTTCCTCTAAATTTATTGCTAAAAAGTTTTAGGGTTGCAAAAGAGATTTAGAAGTGATTTATGGTAATGTTTCAGTCTAAAGATTTAATTGCTTTTTAAGAAGTGACTGGATAAATATTATTTATACTAGAAAATTATATGTTTTGTGGTTTAAAAAATATACAGCATCTTTTTCTTCATAAAAACTTTAAGTTCTTAGCATCTTTTTGTGGGTTAAATATTTTCTCAAAGAATTAAATACTCTCCCATTTAGTTTGATTAAAGTATTTAGTGGTGATAGTGACTTCCCATAAACTCCCCTTCACAATCCTCCCTCCCTACCCCCCTCACAATCCACCTGGTTCTTATCAACTAGAATTGCTGCATTCCTTACTAACTAACTAGTGACTACTAGTAACTACAGCTATGCTGGATATGTACAAAACGAGCTGCATTTGCATTCCGATTCGCCTGCAGGACTCGACTACTTTTAACTGGGGGAGAAAATGGCACCCTCTTTGGTTTCACCAGGGGGGTTGGAGGGGGCAGAACACCCCTCAGCTTTCCGCCTCCTCCACCTGGTAAGTGGACTGCGGACGATGGCGACGCACCAAGTCCGGATGCTGTTGGGTTCGGTGTGAGGGACCCCGCTGCAATATGGCCTCCAATTTCGCTTTGAATGGTAACGGCTCCGACTCCGGTTGCTGGCCAGGATCCGGGCCCGTAACCGTCTCTGTCTCCGGCCGCGATTCCGGTGGCAGGTGGTGGAGGAGCGCCGGGTTCTTGGCATCAACGATATGTTGGTGCTGCTGTTGCTGTTGCTGGCTCAAACTGGGTCGCTGTTTGCGCAAACTAATGCTGTTGATGGTCTTGTAGAGCACCGGATCGAATTTCGGTGGACGCGGTATGTTGCCGGCACTCGCAATTGCAACTGCACCTGCAATGGGCACAACTGGAGCAGGTGCTGCTGGGGATTTGAAGGGGCTTTCAGCGAAGACCTCATCAGCATTACCAGCCTCATTATGGCCGATTTTCAGTTCGCTGATGGCCTTCAGCATTAAGCGACGCACATCGGTTTCGCTTTTCGATTGCTTTAGTTGCGGCCTTGCCTTCGGCTCATCATCCTCGTCCTGCTCCAGATACTCCTCCTTCTCCAGCTCCTCCTTCCTCTCCAGCTCTTCCTCCTCGTTCCTCTTTACCGGCCCCTTCACCTTGTGGACATTGGCATTCATAAAGATGTGGCTTAGGCGGTCTTTAAACTTGGCCGAATGCAGGGGATCCTCAATTGCGGAGGCCTCCGACTTAAGGGATGTCTGGGAGGGCATACGGTGCAGGATGGGTCCTAGCACAACCATAGGCTGAGGGTCTGCGGCTGGAGACTGGGGAAAATCCCCTTTTAATTGATCCCCTCCCACTCTAACCCTCTCAAGCTGCTCATAGAAAGCCTCGCTATTAAAGAGCTCCTCGAGCATTTGCTGGGCCACCAATTTGCACTCCTCGTATCTATTCCTGCCCTGGGAAACTCCATCCTGGGCCTCATCGTCATCGCTGCTGCTATGAACGGTGGCCACAATTACTGTTTCAATAACACTCGGATACATCTCGGAGTCCAGGCTGAAATGGCGCTCAAATATGAGCTGCTGTTCCAGCTCCTGTTGACTTTGCTGAATATCCTCGGCATCGAGAACATCGTCCAGCATGGCAATGACCGATTGCTCGTCCTCCCGCGTTGGGGATTCATTGCCCAAAGTCGCTGTGGAGTTTTCACTCTTGGTATCCTCCACATAGAACAGCTTGCCATTGGCATGTTTCACCTCAATCAAGTCCTCGCCAACATCGCTTAAATTCTGGATTTGATCCAGGCTGCTGCTGGGACTCTTCTTCACCGGAGTTTCTACGGTGAATATGCTCTCCTTGGACACACAATTGTGACTGTCTTCCGATCCCTTAAGTGCCTTGTAGAAGGCCAATCTTTCGGGATTTCTCTTCTGGGGATTCTTGCAATCGTAAAGATACCAGCATGCAAGGAATATGGGTATGCCTAGGACATTTAGGTTAGTGCAAAGTGCGACATGCATTAATTTCTACGACATGCAGTGAGATTCTGAAGATTAAACCAACTTACCCACTATCATCCAGACCCCGAAACGAATCCAGGTCCAGGAATCCAGCTGGAGCATCAGGTAAATGTTGATAAAGATACTGATGGCGGGCACAATCGGAACGAAGGGCACTCGGAACAGGCGACCACGAGCTTCTCTGGGCTGCAGGCAAATTAGCAGGATAACCAGGACAATGAGCAGGATTAATACCACGAGGAGAGTTAAGGCCCAGGGCTCCTGAGAGGCGATGGAAGGATGAGCCTGCATAATGAGCAAACCCAGACCCAAGGAGAGGAGACCTGGAACATGAAGATTTTTAAATATTTATAATAATTACTGTACCTATTAATTTATTTAAATTAATTTTAATTACTCACAAAATATGGTAGACAGCACCCCCACAATCCTGGAGGATATCGCATTTGGCTGCGACATGCGATGAACATTAAAGAGTTGGGTGCAAACAGAACCGCAGGTGAATCGTTCACTTCTCGAGGTCAAAGAAGTGGTCTCCGAGGCTCTGCTCTCCTGTCTCGGACCCTGATTATCCTCCACCTCACAATAGTCCATATATCGGAGCAACATAATGGATATAGCCACCACACTGTACGCCAACAGAGTTCCAATTGAAAGCAAGCTAACCAGTTGAGCCAAATCAAAGAGTCCTGCTATTACGGCAGTGAAAAGTGCTGCCACAATGGATCCTGTGACCGGAACTCGGAACCTAGGACTTACTTTGCCCAGAAACCGGAACAGCAGGCCATCCTGGGCCATGGAGTACATCACTCGGGGCAGTGGAAACAGAGCTCCAAACAGACTGGCCAGCAAGCCCACTAAGCCACCCACAGTCACAATCCACTTGGCCACTGGCCAACCCACATACTCGAAGGCATAGGGAAGTGGGGCATTGGCATCTTGAAGGTAGTAGGGCAGCATCAGGGTCAGCACAGTGGAGACTCCAAAGTAGCAGAGGAAGATGATCAGCAGAGAGAGCAGGATCGACTGGGGAATATTCTTGCGAGGATTTCGAACCTCTTCTCCTGTAGTAGCGATGCAATCGAAGCCCACGAAACCAAAGAAGCAGGTGGCGGCTCCTTGGAGTGTACCCTCGAAACCATAGGGGAAAAAGCCACCCGATCCGATGGAATAGTTGACCGTGACATTACTGGGCTCCACCATCCAGTTGGAGAAGTCAGCTGAAGGGGAACAAATTGCTATTTATTAACAAGATTTTTATTATTTTAAAATGGTTTCTTACCCTTAATGGCGCCTGCAATTATTACGAAACCCAGTATGAAAATGTTAAGACAAGTGACAAAATTATTAGCCATCGTAGAAGTCTCCACTCCAAAGGCCAGGGCCACTAAAAGTCAATTTTGTAAATTATTAAATCATCTTTAAATAATTAATTCAAAGTTACCTCCAAAAACCACCACTAGTCCAAAGGCAAGAAAGTCAAAGTAGCTGCCCAAGAAGCTGACATTCATGGGGGCCACCTCCGCAAAGGTGGTCTTCAAAGTATCGTTTAGCAGGGAGTCCAGGTACAGGCTGATGCCTCTGCAAACACTTGCCGTGCCAATGACATATTCCAAAATGAGATTCCAGCCAATGACGAAGGCCACGAATTCGCCGATGCAGACATAACTATATACATAGGCCGAGCCAGCCTTGGGGACTCTGGCACCAAACTCAGCATAACAAACGCCTTCAAGAAAAGAATTAATTAAATTAATAAATACATTTTTCGTAATATATATAAATATTATTCTGTATTTCTTGTTTTTCCTATAAAACTCACCCGCTAGCAGCGAGGCCAGAGCAGCTATGGCAAATGAGATCATCACCGAGGGACCCGCCTGATCCTTGGCAATCTGTCCAGCCAGCACATAGACCCCTGCCCCCAGGGTTGATCCCACTCCGAGGGCCGTGAGGTCCCATAAGCCCAGCACACGGTTCAGCTTCGACTCCCCCTCGCTGCCATCGGCCTGGAGATGTTTACGCCGGGTGAGAACCTTCCAGGGCGAGACTTGGCGCACCATATCTGCGTGTCTCTCTCCGGATTTACGGGAAGTTCAGTCAACCCTGGTATTCTGGAAAGAATCAATTGCAAATGGCACAGGTTTAGCCAAGATCATGATGCACTTCGGATCTACATACGTATTTTCCATACGCTTATCTTGTGACGACGCGTTCAATTGTATACTGCAAATAATTGAGCTCAAATTGTAATCATAAATGGCGAGGCTATTGTCAGCTGCGAGTTTGAACTCGATTGCTCCACTTAGAATTGGGTATATGTAGGGTAATCTGTCTGAGTATATGGGGAGTGCTATATATGGGAGAGTTTTCGGGGCTGTTACAGGTTGTAATGGAAAGGTTTTGGTAGCCTTTTTTCGCGATCTATAAATGTTATAGTTTTGGTTGTGAAATGAAGAGGGAGATATTTATTTAAAATAATTAAATATAAAATAACTATTACTATTTTAAAAGCTTCTCTTTAGACTTTAGAAATCTCTTTTCAACTAAAACCAAAGTCTTGTCAGCAAGTCTTAAGTACTTGTTGATAGTTTTACATTTACATTAATGATGAAATAACTTAACTAAATAAATGTAATTCCACAAAAGGTTAATTTTCTTTTGTGACTGACCTGTTGAATCTTCTTCCATGTTTTTAAGGAAATTATGAAATATATTTTATTTTTACAACAAAGAAGTTCAGATAAAGCAGGCATGCTTTTGTGACTTATCTTATGAATCTTCTTATTCATTGCATCCCCCATAAATAGTTAAGTACACTATTTATTTTATCTTAAACAGGTGACTAACCATATACACCCACACACCTTTTCGTGGAAAAAGAAAAGCAATACTCCCCGACTTTGATAAGAATCAGATGCTTATGTTCAGGTCTCTTCCAACTTTGTTTGCTTTTCTATTATTAAACTTTATAACTCGCTTTGCTCTGCGCTTAACGAAGATAATTAAGTGGGTCTAGGTGAGTCTGTCGAACGGAAACTTATGCTGCATTTATATAATTAGGGTAAACTTCACTCACCAGCAACTGGGAAACAGTTTTTCCAGGCTTTTTGTTCGGCCTCGGTCCGTGCAAATATTTTCTCCTCGCCTTTGTCTCCGATTCTTATTAATGAATTGTAAGTCTATTATTAATTCCCGTTCACACAAGACAATAAAAAACGGACAACAAACGTGTGACTGACATACTTGGCGATCTCGGAGCGTCTGCGTCTGCAGGGTGTTGGTGTCGTATTACAGCCGCGAATTCGTCGCGTATTCCTTCTAAGATAAGACTAGCAATCTAGGGAGCCGTACTCGAACCTCCTCCTCAGTGCGATGAGAGCTAGTGTCAGCCATGGGCGCGAAGAGCGGAGTGCACGGTGAGAAATATTTACTTGGAACTGAAGGAAAAATATTTGAGGTATAACTGATGCACGAATAAATTGAAGTTAAATATTTTAGAGAACATTTTTTTTTAATGTATTAAAAGAAGTAAAAATTAAAGTAAATATATTACTGCTTTTAAAATATTTTAGCTTAAACAAGAAAGGCAGCAAACTTCGTTGCAAACTTCTGACTAAAATTATAATACCCTTCAAAGGTATAAAAATGTATATTATTATTATATTATTATTTCTCAGTATTTGTCTTCCATTTTTTTCCTTGCTTTTCGAGACCGTTTTGCTTTATTTATTAAGCAAGAAAAATAAAAAAATCCAATTGTTTTCATAATTTTAATTAATTTTATATTTTAAATCTTTCAAAAGATCACATTTTATTATTTTACACTGTCCTTGTTTATTGCTTATGTATGAACGTCGGCATTTAAAATTTAATTTAAAATACTAATTTCTAGGTATATATTATTCTTTTTTTTTATTTATTTTTGAACGTCGGCGTTTTAGAATTAATTTGTAATGTAACCATATTTTATTATTTCACTGTATAAGTTATAGATATTTTGTTGTGCTCATTGATTTAATCTCTTTATGTAACTTAAAATTCCATAATTATTAAACTTTTTTTCTGATTTATAAATTATTTGTTATTATTTATAATTAATTTTTCTTTTATTTATTTGTATTATGTATTTTGTATACATTATATTTTCATGACAAAACACTAGTTAATTTCTCACAGTGCACACACGAAGCAGCACTGATAAGAAACGAAGACGAATCCCGCTCGGATCGGCTGGATTTACTTGAGATAAGGCTCGAGTAGGGGCTAGGGAGGAGGTTTTCTGTAGATGATCTGGGTTGTAATTAGAGCGAATACAAACAAAAGGAAAAATTAGCAGGTGTGCGAGAGTGTGAGGGTGCGAAAGGGAGGGGTAGAGTGAGGCTGAATCACACTGTGTGACGTCGCATTTTGCTGCTGTTTTTAGATGTTGCTGCTGCTGCGGTGTGTTTTGTTGTTGTTTTCCGACTTTCGGTTTTATGATCTTTGCGATAGCGAAACAACAGATTTTTTTTTTAGATTTTTTTTCGTTTTTTTTTTTTTTGTTTTGTTTTTTCTTTCCAAGCAATTCCAGAATTCTGTTATTTATGTTGTTTCAGATAAGGTTGTGTTTGTATTCACGTTTTTACTTCATTTCCGATCTGCCGTTTTTTTTGGGTTTTTTTTTTGGCTTTAGATTTGAACGTTCGCATTTTTCTCCCGCCTCGCGCTCTCTCGCTTACTCTATCGTTCTCTCTAACTCTCTCTGTCGCACTGGCAGCCCGCAGCTCGGTTGTTGACGGTTTCGGTGTATAACGTTAACTGAAAGTGTAAGATAATACTGCGCTCGCTATATAAAGAGAGAGCGCTGGGCAACTGGCCGACTATATAGCGGAATGCAGTAACAATATCGCACCGACGAACACAATTATAAATGCTATAGCTGCTGCTCGTCTTCTTATTGTTTGTTAATAACATTAACTTCATATTGTTCTCAGTGTTTTTTCGGTCTAGTTATTGCTGCTTTTATTGTCGTTAGCTGTCGGGTGTCAATTTGTAGATTTTGTGAAGTGGTTGAGTCGGTTGATAAGCTCCGATATGCTCTGTGTTACAGCGAATTTTAAATGGAATTTTAAAAGTTAATTATAACAAAATAAACACTTAAGTAATTAAGGAAAGAAAATAATAATGTATATTCCCAAACCTATGCTAATATTAACATTAAACAATATGAATGATAAGCTTTTAATAAACAAACAATTTTTTTTATTAAATTGTGAATGTTTTTCACTTTTAATACAGTTTATAGAACAAATAAAAAGTTACTAAGATTTGTGTACCTACATATTACATATCTTAAAATAAAGCAATTCAATATTTACTATTTGAGGAAAAACTTTCAGTAAAACTAGTTAAGTTAGCAAATAAGATCGCCATTAAAGTGTCAGATCAAGGTTTACGTATCCCATTTCTTCTTAAATTATTTATTTAATTTTGAGAATAATAAGAGAAACTCTGTAAAAACCGAGCTCTTTAACATTTTTGTGTTGTCATAAATAATAGGTAATTCAATACTTAACTTAAAATTCAAAACCCAATGAACCTTTTAAATTGCATTTCATATATAACCCCCTCTGGTATATAAGCCCTATCTCTCTGTAATCTACAATTACGTAAACTCCCGCCATAGAAGAAGGTGAATGAATGGCTTTATTTCATAATTGCAGATATGATTCGCTCATACGAGATAAGCCGATTAAACAAATCTGTTTGATTGCATTGTTCCAGGTGTAAGTGGTTTCGTTATAAATATGCTCAGACGACTGCCTGATATTATCCCACGCATTCCTACGATTTGCCATTTGTAAATTCCACAATTGCAGTGACCACTTCTTGGCAGTTTATTCGATTCGTTTGCAAAAACTCCAAAGAACTCTGGCACTACCAGCTGTTGAATTATCTAAAAACTGATTAGGAATGCTATTAAACCAAACCCAAATTTTATTGAATGCGTCACTCTTTTTTAGGGGCTATGCCAGGTAATTAAAGATTGTAAAGGTGTACTTTTGGCTTGAACCGTTAGTGGGCTTTAATATAGATAATTATAATGGGATTTAATCGGTGAGTAAACTTTAAAGAAGGTAAAGTAAAGTAAAGTAGTTTTAAATGTATATTTAATATAATTACTCTTCACAGAATTATTTAAAATATATAAGGAAAAATGTTTCTTCCTTAAAGAAAGGAGAAACCTTTAAGTAATTCATATGGCGTCGGATTTAAAATAATATATAATAAAATATATATGTACACACGTTTGTGCATATAAAAAATAGAATAAGAACTAATCCTCTTAGGATTTATTTATTATTAGGTAGTATATTAAATATTGAAATATTACCATTCCAACTACCCTTGAAATCAAATATTTAATTAATTCTATTTCTATAGGCTTCTAAGTGCATAATTATATGTAATTATATAAGTATATTATAAGTTATTATTATTTTAAAAGTTAAATACTTTCAAAATCCCTTCCATTAAGATCCATTTTATTTTGCCTTTATCTGAATTACTTTCCCGGAAAATTGCCATTCAGAGGTGGAATCGACCGATTCAGCCACAACAAATAAATGCTGATAAGATACTCAAAATGCTCTTCACACTTTCATGGGTGGAAAGGGGGAAAAATCACGACAATGCCGCAGAGAATGTTTGCTGGGGTATTAAAATTTTACTGCACCTACTTGATGCCAGCAGACGAACATATATACGGATATATAATGGCAGAAGCAGGAGTAGGAGCAGGAGTAGGAGTAGGAGCAGGAGCCGACTTCATCACATGTGCTGGGGAGAGTATGGAGCGTGTGGCAAATTGGCCTTTGCGGCTTGTTGTCTGCCGGCCTGGCGGCAAATATAAATGATCTAATTTAAATAATTACGCCCACAAAATGTGACGCGCCTACCGAATTGCCTTCGTTTAATGCTTGAGTGAGAAAATTACCCCGAGCCAGGCCAAGGACTAGAACTAATTTCAAAGTTGGCTTTGCTTATGGCCTCACAAAGTGCTTCCCATTTCCCAGTTTCCCATTTGCCATTGCCGAGACGATTTTCCCCCCGGTTGTTCGGTATTATTAAAGTTTTCCAATCGCCAATTGTCAGCAATGACGGTCTCATACACCGCCGAGGTGGCCACTTGCAGCTACTTTGGCTGCTTTTGGAAGCTTTTGATCAGGTGAGAAACATTATTGGGCAGGACATTGTGGATATTTTTATCCATTAAATTTAACAAAACTACAGATGGCGTGCAAGCATCTACAAGATTATCTGGGTGGACCTACTGGCTTTTCTAGCTTGCTTCTATTTCGTGGCCGTAATCTATCGATATGCACTGGGTCCCAAGGATAAAGCGTGAGTAGGTCTTAGGTTGCCTTATAAGGAAAACATTTAGACTTTATGTTTGGGTTATTTAAGGAGTTTAAAAAATCATACTTTATTGGGACAAACAGTGCATAGACCCTAAGTTCGATATCCTTAACCCTTCCCTTCAGCTATTTCGAGGAAATTGTGATGTACTGCCACAGCTATGGCAACCTGATTCCGCTCTCCTTCGTTCTGGGCTTCTATGTGGGCATTATCATAGACCGTTGGTGGAGTCAGTATATCACGGTGCCCTGGCCCGATCCCCTGGCGGTCTATGTTAGTGCTTTGGTTCGTGGCCAGGACGAGCATGGACGTCTGATGCGGCGCACCATTATGCGCTATATGTGCCTGGCCTTAACCATGGTCCTAACCCTTATATCCCCGGTGATCAAGCGACGCTTTCCCACCTACGATCAGCTAATAGAGGCGGGTCTCCTCAATGCCAATGAGGCGAACATCATCAAGGCCATGGATGCCAAGTTTCCAAAGCATCCCAAGTACTGGATGCCCATCATATGGGCCAGCAGCATTGTTACCCGGGCCCGCAAGGAGGGTCGCATCTGGGATGATTTCTCGCTGAAGTCCATGATTGACGAGATGAACAAGTTTCGGGCTGGATGCAATATGCTAATACACTACGATACCATATCGGTGCCTTTGGTTTACACGCAGGTGAGGGATAAGTCAAATTTTACCAAAAGAAAAGCTTTCCCCATTTCCCTATTGTCACAGGTGGTAACCCTGGCCGTTTACACGTACTTCATAGCCGCTATTTTTGGCCATCAATGGATCGATCGGCAGACGAAAACCGGCATGTACAATAACGTGGTCGACTACTACTTCCCGCTGTTCAGCACCCTGGAGTTCTTCTTCTTCATGGGCTGGCTGAAGGTGGCCGAGACCCTGATCTGCCCCTTCGGGGACGACGATGACGACTTCGAGCTGAACTGGCTGATCGATCGGAACCTGCAGGTCAGCTACCTTATTGTGGACGAGATGCACAACGACCATCCGCAGCTGGTGAGGGACCAGTATTGGGACGAGGTTTTCCCCAACGAACTGCCCTACCTGGTGGAGGCCGAGAGGGCCGAGCATCCGGAGGCCTCCACCGCAAAGCTGGGGCTTTCAAAGCCCAAGTCCATTAGCTCGAAGTCCACCAAGGGTGATGAGGAATACTCCAGTTATGACGAGGAGGAGGAAGAAGAGGAAAGCCAGGAGCTAAAGATCCGCTTTGCAAAGCGAGACTTCAACTTTAGCCACAGCTCCTTTACGATGTCACCCACCTCGGAGAAGTCCAGTCCGCCCACTGTTGATGACGACGACGACTTGGATGACGAGGCGCAGGACCTTGACAAGGACGACTTCGATCGTTTGCGTAAAGAACGGGAAAGAGAGCGTATGAATCGTCAGATCCAGCGTGCTGCCCTCACCTACGAGCTGATCAAGGATGAGATGGCCTCGAACATCGGTTCGGAGCCTGGGTCTGACCAGGGAGTTCAGACGGAAAAGAGCTTTACTAGCCAGAAAAAAAAGGATAGCACCGAGGATGAGAATGATGTAGGGGATAAGGATCAAAACAAGGAACAGAAGAAATAGATTTGTTGTACTTTTTAGAAGTTTCTTTCGATATGTTTATAAATATTTAAAAATACTCTATTAACTCCTTTTATTAACTCGATCATTCATCTGACTTTTTCGGTTTTGAAGTTTTTGGCTCGGAGGGCTCCTTTTCCTCCTCCGGAATAACATCGTCAGAGGGAGGACGCAGCACAGTGATCTTGTAGGGAGCTCCAGAGGCTCCATATCGGAGCTGGGTAGTCTTAATGTCCAGGAAGCGGTGGCGCATGCGTTCCCTGCGCTCCCGACGACGCTGCTCTATTAGCTCATTGAAATCAACTAAGGAGTAAGGTAAAACATAATAAATAAAATACTGAGCTAATGTACAGTATACTCACCTGTGGACTGAGAAGTTATGTTGGAGCTCTGAAGCTCAGTTCGCTCCGACACAGTCGATTGAGCACTGAAAGTAACCTGGGAGAAAGGCTCATCTATGGTATACGAGTCCGTATAGCTTCCACTCATGGGGAGAGTGCGCAGAAAATGGTTATGGAATTCCGGCAAACGAGTACTGGAGGTGGACAGTACAGAGCCATGTCGTTTCTGGAAAGAAACAATGACATTTCAGCTCGGAAAATAAGTACACAAGAGGAAGGAGGAAGAAGGAAGTGAGTCCGAACCTACCAGTATTTTAGGGGGTTCCATGTGGGCAGTAGAAGCCTCTGGCGGATTGCTGCGCAAGCCCTGAACATTGCTGGGCAGTTCATTCGGGAAGACCTGATCCCAGTACTGATCCTTGACCAACTCAGGATGTTCCTGATGCATTCCATCCACAATAAAGTACGAAACCGTAATATTTCGATCGATAATCCAGTTAAGCTAAGAATGCATTGAGTTTCGTAATACAACTATAGGATATGCTTACATACCTCAAAGTCGTCATCGTCCTCGCCAAAAGGATTGATTAGGCTCTCGGCCACCTTCAGCCAGCCCATGTAAAAGAAAAACTGCAGGAGGGTGAGAATGGGAAACCACTTAACCACTTCAAATCCCTCCTCGGCATTGGCGGCCTCTGTCCACTGCTGTCCCAGTATGTTGCATAGGAAAAAGAAGAACACGGCCAGAGTCACCACCTGGGTGTACACAAGCGGAACACTGACCCAGTCGTAGTACAGCAAGAAGCCACAGTAGCCGCGGAACTTGTTCAGCTCATCGATGATGGTCTTTACGGCATAATCATCCCGGATCTTGTTCTCCCTTCTGGCCCGCATCACAATGCTGGCCGCCCAGACAATGGGCATCCAGTGCTTGGGATAATGGGGAAAGGCCAAGTCCAGGGTCTCGATGATGTTCTTCTCGTTTTCCAGCAGGAAGCCTGCCTCAATTATCTGATCATAGGTGGGAAAGCGCCGTTTCACACGAGGGGAGATCATGGTGAAAACTATCACCTGGCACAGGCACACATATCTTAGGATCGTTCGCCTCATGGCCCTGGCTCGATCGTCAAAGCCATGGATGCTGGTGGTGACCAAAATAGCAATGGCATCTGGCCAGGGTATGGTGGTGTACTGATCCCACCAACGCTTCATCACAATCGACACGAAAAATCCCAGCACGAAGGACAGCGGAATGAGTGTGGCATTACTTCCGCAATACTTGGCAATAGCCTCGAATAACCTTTAATATCGGGAGAGATTAGATTTTCCTCATGAAAAACCATGGCATAAACCCACCTCTTGGCCTCTTCGTCAATAAGCAGACGATAGATAATCGCGAGTAGGGTGTATATACCCAGAAACACCAGCAGATCACGCCACACCAACTTGTAGATACTGCCACGCCATCTTTGAGATACAAAGTTCTCAGGGAAGCTCGTGGATAAACGTTTCCCTACTCACCTGACCAGCAAGCCGAGGAAATTGTTCATAGCACTCGAGGTGCTCACACTGGAGGTGTAGGTCACCGTCATGATGGAAATATTTTAATGCGAATGCCGGTTGAAATAAGTTCTGACGAGAGAACAAACTGCTCTGATTATTTCCCCAGACTTTGGGGGATTGATTAACATTTCAAAGGTTGCTACATAAACAAACTTGATCATTTTTCAGCTTTCAAAACTTATTTCAAAACAGCAAATCAAACAACATCAATATCTCAGTTTCACTTATCCTTAGTACATTTAAAGAAAACATAATAAAAGGGCGGGAAAACTGTCAGCTGGTTAAAACCAATTGCTTCCGCAAAGAATGCAATGGATTTTAATCAAATCGGTGAATATAATGTGTATTTTTATGACCCCGCTACAAAGAGTATTCCTTGGATAATTTCATGTCGCCAAAAAACCATTTTCCATTTTGTTTTCCTCAAATACCCCGCTCTTTTTAAATAAAAGGAAATATATCTTTTAAGTGCAGTATAAGTCGGAAGTCCAAGCTTGTTCTCTTTTAAAAGGAATTAAAATTGAAAAAAAATATACTTTGCCTTGGCTGCTCAGAAATTTTCGTTTATCATATATTTACCATATTTTATAACCAAGAAATATGCCTTAAAAATGGCATAAAATATCTACTGAGTATCTACCTGTTGAAATTATAGGGATCACCACTCCCTACTTGTATTTATTTACCCTTTTTGAGGTCTCCCGCTGAAAATTCGAATCGAATTCATTGCTTCCCGTGACAAAGATTGCCTTTGATGCGTTAAGACAATACGTACATCAGTTTTGTGAATCATTTATAAGCCACAATACCCATGTGCCTGTGTCATGTGCCACAAAAGTCCTTCCTGACAGCGCAAAACCACACGAGCCGCCGGGCTCTGGGGGAAAAAAATGAGAATATCCGTGGAGCTCTCTTTGTGTCTTCCATTATCATAACCAAACATGGAAAATCTGACGCGAAGCGTGTTATTATTTTTTACACTTGACAGCATTTTCCGGGCTGGAAAAATCGCGACAAAAACCAAATGAAATTACATTGGCAGTCAAGAGAAAAGAGAGAGAAAACTATAACAAAATTTTATTTTATAACATATTTAATGCTCCGTGTGAGGGCGGCTGAAGGGTAAAGTAATTCCGATTCCGTCCGCCACTTAACTCATTTGGGGCATTATTGGGGTTCAGTTTGGTTTTTCTCGTCGCCACACTCCTCGTTGCTTTTGTGCTTTCCAATTTATAATTGCAAATAAGTTTGCATTAAAGCGGAAGTGTTTTTTCACAGCCGAGATATAGCATAAGCAAGTAACTGGGAAATGGGGAAATAGCCGACTTTAAGCATATACTTTTCTACGGACTTTTCCATTTCGAATATAAATTTAACATTTTCCTTGAATTTACAAAATTTGTATGATTAAAATTAATTAATAATGAAAACACACCTTTTCCGGGATAACTTAAGAAACTGAAGTTAATCTTTTCCCTCTAAATTTTATTAACAATTTTAAAAAGACATATGACACACTGACAATGACTGACTTTCAATAAAGGAATTTTAATCTATACTTAAAAAACATTTACTTACTCTAAAAATATAAACATTCAATATATATCCTATACATTTGACTACACATATATTTAAATTATCTACAAACAGGCTAACAGCTAATTGGCCTTCCTTTCGTTCATCAATTTGTTTATTTTCCCTGGCCAAAGGCCGCAACCGATTCGCGTATGCCCCGTGTCCTCGGCAACAATTCAGGCAGGATATGCGGCCATAAATATTTCATATTTGTACATCGCGTAGTTTGTGTTTTGTCGCCTGCTGCTCCTGATTGATGACGCGGTCGAGGACTGCAGATGTGCATTTTTGTGTCGTTCTCGTTCCCGTACAAAAAAGGGGTTAATTTAATTTCGCGCTTCGGCGAATTTGTCCATAATTGGCAATTAGCATTGACCATTGCCATATACATGTTCGTTCAGCGGAGCCATGGCAATCATCGCCGCCGTTCTGGCCATCATCATCTCACACGGTCAACTTACGGCGTGGCCAGCACAGCTCCGCGACGGCAAAGAGTTTGCCTTTCTGCATTTGCCCAATGGCAACAAATATTTGCCCGATGGTTGTTCCCCCCTCTTTGGCCCTTGTTGTTTTTGTGACAATTTTCAAAAATAAAAAAAGAGAGAGAAAATAAAAATGCAAATAAAAAATGCAGGATTTATTGAGGCGTTGAAACAATAATCATCGAGTCGATCTTCCTGGACTTTTAAACACAGTTTGGGGTAAGTTAATAGAATCAGTTAAAAATTATTATAATATATTATGGTGTATTTCACAGTGTGATTTTTCACTTAGAAATATACTTTAATTATTATTATCAATTATTATTTAAATACCATTCTGTCTAGTCATCTAAAGATATAAAACAATAAATATTATTTTTATATCTAGAGGATTACACAAGCAAGGAACAATTTTAATAAATGTATTTAGTTAAAAAATTAACCAAAAACTCAAAACTTAAAGAGAAAACAAACAGTGAATAAAATTTTTCAAAAATTGAATAAGAAACACGCCTAAGGACAAAGTTTTCCTCCAACAAAAAAGGGAACCTTGTATATTATATATTTATTTGATATATTTCTAACTTATTGTATATATCATTATATTATATATGTTTATATTATATATGTAGATATACTTATGTATATATATTCTGTTCCATTACCGTTTCTGATTACTCTCTACGATTGCAGCTGCGTTGCATCGTTAATTGCAACAAAGTCGTTTAATGCCAACTTTATTTTTGTTGTCGTCCTTTGGCTTGGGGATTTTCCCTGCATTTTTCACACCATTTTTCAAAGTCAATTTTGGTTGATTTTTAATGCGCCCATTGGGAGGGCACATTAGGTATTTTTATTTCGATCCCATCCTTCGCTTGATTAGGAATGATGAGGGTTTGTCTGGTGGTAGTAGGGAGGTCGAAATAGAGGAGGTTCGAGGGCATTCAACAAGCGGAAATTGATGCCGATTGCCCCCCTTAGGTAGGGTTGTGTTAGAAATTGTGTAACCCCCGGGAATCATACCGTAATTCCTTGAAATATTAAAATCTATTTTTTTTTAGAGTTAACCCTGATTTCCTGGTGGAGAAAGAGGAGGTCCAGGTGGAGCATATTTACATTTTGTAGTTATAATTTAAATTTAAATAAAGAGTTGGGTCAGGAACTGGGATTTTGTGGAAATGGGACTACATTTGAATATATTTTGTATAGAAAATAAAATTGTTATAATGATAAACATTATATTAAAATGTAAAATTTAGCTTTCAACATAAAATCGATTTTTATTTTAGTTTTTTATACGCAAATATTTTGCTATGTATGTTATTCATTTAATTCAAATGCCTCTTTTAATAAATAGAATGTCTACAAGAGGTAGAATATAGAAAACCTTTTAAGACTATGTCCTAATCACAAAATCTTGCAAATCCAATATCTTATTATTCATATCTAACTCCTGCTTATTCCCTCTTATCCTTAACACTCCTCCTGAGGGTAATTTTTGGCACCCAAGGAACTCCAACCTTTCTTCCCTTCTTCATCCATCACCCGGAATCTTGATTCGTAAAGAACAGACCCAAAAGCTTTATAGATTAGATTGTTGCCACAAAACAGAAACCCCGGCTTATCTTTAACCCAATCGGACCAGGGCCAGGCCAAGATTGCATTGGGACATCTTTGGACATTATCGTTTCCGGCCATCTTTGACTTTCATCTAAGCCCGGGCTAATGTCCGTCATTCGGGCCTTGCAACCTTTTCTCTCTCTCTCCTTTTTTTGCGGAAGGCTTCCAGTCCGATTTTGTTGGTTGTTAGACAGCTAATTATGTGACAGCCTATTAGCAACTCGATAAATATGTGCCCAGCGGAGGAGCCCCGTGAAAGCCCGCCCTGAAAAGTTCTCTTTGTGGAAGGAGGCGAGGGGGGAAGCCTATCCATTCATTAGATATGCGAACCTTGCTCCCGGCCTGATTATGACAAAGCACTTTTGCCCAATTGGGTAAATTAGGTGGAAACTGAAAACTAAATGAAACGGAACTTGGCACACGCCCCCCGTTTTTCGCTTTTCTTTCTTTTTTTATTTATTTTTTTTGTGTTTTTTGTAACGAACGTTGCTCTAATTTTTAACCCAACCAAAGCCGGAAAAAAGGAGGAAGGCAGGGAATAAAATACCATTTTGACGTTTTACTTTTATTTTTTGGTATAACTTGGACCACGAACCGGAGCAATTATTTTGCATTAACGAAAGGGTTTAACATTTGCGTTTTAGCCGACGTTTAACAACAACAAGCCGCACATTACGACCGCTCTTTTGGGCCACGCGGGGGGCGTTGAGGGGGCGTGTCCAAGTTGGACAGTTGTCCTGAGGGTTGTACGCCTTGTAATTCGCTTCGCTTCGTACCCGGCAAAAGGTTGGTCATGAACGGAAAGGGGTATGATGAGTTATGAAATTGTTGGTAATCAATTTGTAACAAAAAACAATATATTTATTTAAGTTTTATTTAAAATGTAGATACTAAGTTTTTACTAAAAAGAAAATATTAAATAATTCTAAAACATGTATTGAGCTTTGAATTATAAGTATGGGAACAAATATAAGAAAAGCTCTGTCCCCTTCAAAATAAATAAATACAAAATTAAAATAAGCAATCATTTGAAATTATAAAATACAAAGTGTAAATTCAATAAATATTTTCATTATAAATTGTTCTCCAGATGAATACATTTTTTTAAGCACTAAAAAATATTTAAATTCATTTAAAGAATTCAAAATTCCCCAACAATATTTGGTACATATTTATTTTCAAATTTTATTATATTCTTGTATGTATTCCTTTCCAAAAAAAAAACAGGATATCCCTAGGTCGCATCTCTATCCCAAAAAATGTTCAAACATTTTTTGTGGCTGCTGCGTCGACGACGATAAATTGTTGTAATTAATTTTTATTTAACTGTGAAAATGGAAATGCCCTCTTTTTTTCTCCTGGCCAGTTTCAAATTGGCTTAAAATGTAAATTATTATTGTGGCCAGGAATCGTGCTACATCATGCCAGCGGAGGAGTAGAGGAGTACAATGAGGCATTTCCCCACATTTCCCCGCATTTCCCAGCACTTTGTGATGTCTATTAATTAAGCTTCATGTGTGTGTGGGCGGGGCCTGCCCCTACCACGGAGTTTCGCCTTTGTGGTTGGCAGTTTTGTTAAACCTGGAAAATGCGGAAAGTGGGATAAGGGGCGGCGCTCCATGTTGTAATTGATAATTACAAGTTGGCAAAACTTTTCACACACACACACACACACACACAGAGAGACTGAAGGAGACAGACGGCTTCAGCTTTTCGCAAAAAGTAATTACAATTAAGCCGACGAGCATTTGGGAACTCATTTTATTAGTTTATCTCTCTCTCAAAAAGTTACAAGTATTTTTCGGGAATTTATTAAAAAGAAAAGCAAAGACAAAAAAAAAATGGATGTACAAAACGCTTCTCTAATTTCCCAAAAAATAGAAAAAAATGCAAGGAGAGAAAGAGAAAACTCACCAAACAAACTTTTTACGCCTTGAATCCTTTCACTTAAAGCCCTGGCAGCCTGTCCCCCTTTGGACAAAGTTTTGTCTAAGTATTACCAATAAAATTGATGGAGAAATAGTCCAGAACTATTTGGCTGTAGATAAAAACTTTTCCTTGCACACACACACACACGCACACAGAGCCAGAGATTTTATGAGGGGGCAGCTGGGGCTCCCTGAGCTTAGTTTAATATTAAAATTCACCCCATCCACCCATTTTGCTGGGAACAATTTGGATGCCAAGCTAAAAAGTGCAGAAATTGGGGGAAATCCCATTGTTATGAAACACAGGGGCGACGGTAGAATACTTTTGTAAGTAAGTGTTGGGGTTAGTTATTCAATGCAACTCTCTCTGCCCCTCGTTTTCCCCCTTAGTTTTCAAGGATCAAAACTCTTTGGCATTCGAGTTTCGAAGTAAAGACTTTGGCAGTTAAGGAGTCGAAGCAAACTATAAATGGAATGTTTGGCAGAGCTTCAAATGAATAAATGAATAAACCCAAAATCCTTATGAATGAAACGGAGTTCAGCAAGGAGACAATTTATATTTCAGGAAAAAGTCAAGTTTTGCAGGAATTGCTTTCAAGGAAATTGTCCAGAAATATTAAAAAATATTTTATTTGAAATTAAAACTTTACAAGAATTGAATTCAGCAGAATAACTTAATTTTCGTTACACTTTTTATTCGATTTTATTTTCTTTCTAAATTGTAGGACAAATTTCCAACTTCGCTAAGAAAATTTCGGTTGACTTCAAAGCCTTAACTTCTTTGCTTCATTTAGGCCCAAATCCAATTTATTTTTGTTAATCTAAGTCCTTTCAGTGCTTCCTACTTCGAAGGAAGGTCCCCCACATAAGGATCCCAAATTATAAAACTCTCCATTGAGGAGATACAACATTTTGTAGGCCAATTATTGACACATTTAACCAAAGAGACGTCGAGAAGTTTTACGCCTGACCAAAATCATATAAAAACCAATCAAAGTTTTTCGCCGAACAGGTGTTTTTCGGCACCCCAGCCCTCCGCTAAGAGTTTCCCCGGGTTTCCCTTTTTTCGGCTAAAACACGCACAACTTTCCGAGCTACTTGTAATTAGCTTTTCTTGTTCGATTCGTTTGGCAGCAGCCAAAAAACGCTTGTCCTAGCCGAAAATTTCTCTCCCCCCCCACTCCCCACCAATTTTCCCACCCAAAACTTTGCGTGCAAAAATTTCGCTTCTAACGCTGCGAAAGATTTAACTTTTTGATTGAGAAAACATCATTAACGCACGTAAAAGGTGAACTAACTATTTACGGGTCTCAGCTCTATTTGTGTGAGAGTGTGGGTGTACGGTGGGTGTATGTGTTTGTGCGTGTGTATCTGTGTAGGTTAAAAGTTTTCGCTTTTTCCGATGCTGAAAATCAAATAGGGGAAAACAGCGCGAAATGCGGGATGAGGCAGCAAAGTTTCTAATCACATTTACCGCAATTACTAACAAGGTTTTTTGTTAACTTGGCTGAAATGAGCTGGGAAGCGGGGCGGGGTGGGGAATGCTTGCCTCAAATATGTGTGTCTCCTACAAAGTAAATTAAATAATTTAATTAATTATGAAATTTGGGTTAGCAGAAAGCCCAGAGCTGAGCTGATGAAGCAGCACCAATCAAGATGGCATTAAACGTAATCTGATTTGGTTAACAGAACACAAGGGACGGGAATTTGCTGAAAATTTGTAAGCCAAAAGATGAAAGAAGCGTTAATAAATTAGCTGAGAGCTGGAGAGTTTTTTAACTAAGTTTTTGAGGGGGGAAAAGAATAAAAAATTTATGTAAATAAGAGTTGAAAGCTTAGAGAGAAGTTACAAAATAAATATTATAAAACTAAGTATCAAGGATCTGGTGAAATATAAAAAATCTTAAATTAACAAACCAGTTAAAAGAAAAAAAAATAATCAAAACAAAGTCTTTGTTAATAGATTAGCTTTAGATCTAGAGGGTTTTTAAACTAAGTTTTGGAGGGGGAAGCAGAGCTAAAAAATAAATAAATAAAAGTTGAATGCTTAGAGAAAAACTAATTAAAAAAGAATGAATATAAAACTGAGTATGAAAATCTTTAAATTAAAATTCTAGTAAAAAACAACAATGAAACCCACGAATCAAAACAAAGTCTTAGTTAAGGGTGGCTCCGAAATTGCATAAATTAAAAACAGGAATACAAAATCCCTAGTTACTTCTGCCACTTAAGCATTTAAAAACTACCAGTTTTTTTCCTATCTCTGATAAAAAAATAACAAAAACCACTACCCTATCAAAATAGTGAAAAATTCGTGCATAATCAATTAAAGCCCATCACGTGAAACTCACCCCTAAAACCGAACTCCAGCAGACCAAAAACAGCAACCCAGAGCATTTTAAATCGAACTAACTCAACCCTAGCAAATTGGTAATGCATTATCTCGGGGACCAAACTATCCCTCCGTATCCCTCACTCTCCCTTTCCGATGCTCCATCAAAGTCAGCGACAATTCTACCTGGTAACTGCCAAATTATTTATATCGCACTTAAATTGGCAATGAATAGAAAATTAGGGTTTCGTCGGGGAAAAGGGGTGAGAATTTAATGCCCTCGGCGACAGCTGCTCTCATCGCTCTAAATAATGCTCCTTGGAGTTGCAGTCAGGCGTTAAGCCATTGATCAGGAGCCTACCCAATAGGGAGGATTTCTCCCTAGGATCCTAAGTAAATAACAATAAAGTCGCAAAAGATGAAGGCGAGGGAAAAGAAACGATCTTAATCTTGGGACAATTAACGTTGGCCTTTAATGATAGGGGCGGTACCCCGAGGAGATCCTAAATGTAATAAAGAATAACAAGGATAATCCAGTGAAAATATGTACTTGTTCGGGATTTTCAAGTGCCCAGGAAAAACCGAAAACTTGAGCATTTCTTCTTTTCCCTTTTTTCTGCCAGCTGTGCTTTCTTCTCCCCCTTTGGTATCAGTTCATTTGCTCTTGATTTTCGGGCCACACTTAACAATATTTCAAACTGCAAACTTTTCCCCAGCCCCGGCTGTTCCTACGCCCTCACAATGGGCCCACAAAATGTGGGTAAGAAAAATAAGGGAGTGAAAAAAAAAGAATTAGAAGCAAACTCGAATGTGAATGCTAAAAATGCTTGTACTTGTATGCAAAAAGGAGTCTCAGTTGGTGGCCACAACAAAGGCTGAGAAAAACTGGTGCCTCAACAACCGGATCTGCTTCCGAGTTAAGTGAGTTTTGAGTTTTCACCTAAGCTGCCTTGAAGGGGAGCCTAGCATAAGGTTACATTATAAAGAACACCAATCAATAGGGGTTTCTCTTCAATAAATTTGAATAGGAATTAATTCGTTATCCTATTTTATTTATTTATCTTGTAACATTTAATATACCAAAACTTACCTTAGCCTACAAAAACATAACAAATATAAGTAATAATCAATATAAATTAAGAAAACTATGTAGAATATACCATTTAAAATTTTTTTAAATATTTTAAAATGTCTCAAAAATTAACTCCTTCTCTAGACCACTTTCTTAAACCTGTCAACTCTCTTATCAACCGATTAGTGTGCGAATAATGTACCAACTTGTGTCCCACACAGATCACAAATTGATCTTCCGCTTGCCATATTTCCTGACCAAGCCCTCTCCATACCCCTCCCCATACTTCGTCCTTCGTCTGCACAATTTTCTTATAGTAAGTTTCAACTTCGTTATGTCGTCATTTGTCCAGAGCCACCGACAAACCTGGAAATAAAATTCCCTCACACGAGCTCTCCCCATACACACACTCACTCGAAAACTCTGGCAGCTTTTCATTCATTCATTCATTCACACACACACACACACACACACTCAGAAAAAGAAAATATCCTTAACGGAAAAGCGAAAGAAAAGAGGAGAAAGGAGCCAGAAAAAAATTTGCTCGCTTCGTTTTCTGCTTGAATTACAAATTGCAACATCAAAAGTTTGACGTTCTCCGTTCGCTTTTGCCACCCAGCACACAAGGTCCACCCTGGAAGCAGCCAGCCACCCCACTTTTCCCCTATTTTCCGCTTTTTCTTGTGACGTTGTTGTTATTGTTGGTTAACAATACTTTCGGGCTTGGCTGCTGGCTGCTTGCTGCTGCTTTTCCTGAATGCCGAAAGGAAAGCAATTTTCCAGCAATATGTTGAACGTATTAGAATTTTGTTTACACTCGAAATGGAAAACATGTTGTGCAACGCAACGTCACACATACACAGGAAGAGAGCTTGCGTCCCTCATGCTCCCCTCCCATATCTGTCGCTCATTTGTTGACTTTGAGATCCAGTTGTCAGGCTTTTCGGTGAGCGAGTGAGTCCTGGCCATGGATTTTGATTTTCTGCATAAAATGCCCCAAAAACTTTTCGGCCAACTAATTCAACGCTCTCCCCCGGCACGCCCATAGATCGTATGCTAATTACTTTCGAGCAGCAACAGCAGCTGTTGTAATAACTCAGCCATAAACTGCTCAATGTATACACTAAAAATTATGCATAATTATTTCAAAGCGTTTTCATTAATTAGCTTCCTGCACAGCAAGTACATGAAAACTCTCTGCTGGATAGGAAGGAGGAGTCGCATTCTTGCCAAAGTGTTCTGGGTTTCGAAAGTGTTTAACGGTTTGAAAACGATTGAAGTAGAAGATTTGGAATACTTGAGAGATTCCATTTAATTTTAAGTTTAAACTGTACTAAGTTCAGGGGTTAAATATTTAGGTATTCACTTAGTTCTCTGCCAAAATTAATTCAGAGAATATGACAATCTTTTCCTATTGTAATAAACATTTATTGTACCTAATTATAAATTTAATTTTCACAAGATCATAATGGATAGCTTTGAAAATCTTTGTTGTGCTAAAGAATTCCTTTATTTTTTAGTTGAATTATATTATTTATATATTATAAAAACCACCCGTTAACAAACCATTCGTCGATTTTTGATATTTCTCAAGATCTCCTAATATTCCTATTTAATCTATTGAACAAAATAATTATTCCTGTTACATAAAAACTCTTTATTTAATTCCTCTCAAGATGTGCATATTAAAAATACCATATACAATTTAAACTTCCTACCAAAACCCTGGGAAACTAAAACCCGGAACCAAAAATTTTTACTCTCCCTCTTCACCGGTTCCTATGTAGGTCGCTAGGTGGCGCCAGCCGCACATTGCAGCGCAGATTTCGACAATTTAACACCTTCATTATTAATTGAAGATAGACCAACTAGGTAGGGAGATTGGGAGAGGAAGGAAGCTGAGGGGGACTCAACTTGAAACTGGGTAAATTTTTATGCTACTGCTAAAAAGTTTTTTTGTTTTCCTTCTCTGGTTTTTTGCGTGTGTTTTGCTGAAAGCTTCGCTTCGCCCACAACTTTTGGAATATTAATGATGAGAGCAGCTTGACTTTTGCTTTCTCCCCAGCTTCTTTCCACTTTCATTATTATAGTATGCATTGTTATGGAAAGGGGAAGGGGAAGGGGATGGGTAAGGGAGTGGGGGTAGGGTGGAGCTAAATTGTGGAAACGCTTTTACCCGTGGCTTATTAAGCTGGTCCCCCCACACAAACAGCTAAACATGGAAAAAAAATTAAAGGAAAGGTAAAAAGGGAAAGGAATATATGTAATATATGTGAAAATATATATTAATTATTTAAGTGTTCTTTAGATTTAATTTAATAGTATTTTTAGTAAACTAAATAATTTTTAATTATATTTACAACTCTCTCTATGATTCTTTCAGTGTCTCCATTTAATGCTCAGCAAGGCATAAGATTTCCCACTGATTTCTGGTATGGCAAATATGAATTTAGCGTAGGAGTCGGGTACCATGATGGGTAATTCCCCTTATTTGCCGCTGAAAAGGTCAGCGGGAAGCTGGAATTTGCCCATTGCAAAGGTCACTCGAAGGAGCTGGAGTAGCGAAAGGATTCCGAGTTCCTATTCGGTATAATTGATTGAGTCATGATGATGGATGCTTCATTTGCTGCTCAGTTGTTCGTGTGGCCAAGTCGAGTATTTTTATGGGTAAGTATTTTTTATTTCCTCGTTCGGCGGAGTTCGTTGAATAGATGAGAGCTATTGTTAAATTAAAACTGAACAATTGAATAAATGGGAGCTAGCTCTGGCAAAGGCTTTTTATATAATTTAATTGAAAATACCTTTAAAATAATACAATTCTTCCAGAGTTTTATTCATTACCCTTTTTTGAATATTTAATCAAGATTACATGAATTTCATTGCAAGAATTTTATTATATTTACTGTCTTAAAAACCTAGCAAATGAAACCATATTTTGTCACTTTTTACACATTTAACTATTAAACTAGCTGATAATCCCCCGTAATCAATCAATAGCCAAAAATCCTTTGAAATTCAGAGTCAACATCACGTGATTCCGGCATAATTCACTTCATTAAGCCTTTGGCCTCACACATCTGCTCCAAATATCTTATTGTTGGTGGGTCCTAAACAGTTAAGCCGATGTTTTGGGTATTATATGGCTATAATCCAGAAAGGACTTTCTCTCCCTTCCCCTCGACTCTGCTCATTAGCGTTTCATAAATTTGATTAAGACAATCCCAAGGGGAATCTGCCGTTGCTATTTGCTTATTTGTTTGTCTGCCAAGGGGAAGAGGGCTGTTTCACTCCCCTCAATTTGGCAAATTAGCAGGCGGAGAGCCACCACCAGAGTAATGCACATATTGCATCATATACTCGGGGTTGATTTATATCCATTTACATTTACATGCGGATATATCATGAAAGTCTTTTACGACTTCGACGCCGCCTTTAATTGGATTAATTTGCATTAATATTTATTAGACGCAAATGCAGGCGGGGAGGAAGTGGAGGAAGACAGACCTGTAGCCGCCGGCGGCTATTTAAGCAACCGAATCCCCGTCTGGATCGAGGGGACCAACAAGCCAAACCCATTCGAAATATCTTCTTCTGCCGCACATGGCCAGGAGCGGAACGTGGCTAAAATGTGCACTTGGAACTTGGAACTGTCAAAGCAAATATGTCAAACATGGCAGCGTTTGTCCTTGGCTGCTGCACCATTTTTTCCTTAGCATTTTCCCGTCTATTTGCTCTGCTCTCGAGCGATGTTTGCCCTCATATATGTATGAATGTCCTGGCTGCCTGCTCCTTTTCCTTTCCCATTCCCAATCCTCCTAGCTCCTGGCTCCTGGCTACTGCCCCGGCAACGCTGCTCTTGCATTTGTTTGTTAGCAAACATGTAAGTTGCCTTTGGCCAGCGCCGCAGGAGACGGGAATAGAATGGGAGCAAAAGGAAGGATGCGCTTGGAAAAAAATATTCTCATTTATTTATTTCAAGTTTAAGATATTCGGGAAACATCTTAGTAATGGAAAACGGGTCTCTTTATATATAAAAATATTTCCAAAATATTATTTTGTGTACCATATCTTATGTATATTTATGATGAAAGATATTAAAACCCTTTTAAAATGTAGACATTAGGTATTATTTATTATAACTATTCCATATTTTCTACTAATCTCTCCCTAGTTTTAAATAGGAAATGCTAATATTTTTTAGAGTGCATTAGGAATACGAGAAATAGTTGGAGAAGAAAGAGGAGGCGAGACACATCGCTTATTTCAATCATCTGGCACTTGGCGCTTGCTCTCTGCTCTTCCTCCCTTACCCACTTCCTCTCGCCTTCTTCTATTCCTTCTAGCCTCGTACTCCCTCCTTTTCCTTTATGTCTAGGCTATGGTCTTTCCACTCCAAGCCCCCCCGCTGACATATCAGACCCCCCAACCTTTCGGCAGTTGAAAATCTATTTTACAATGCAAGAAAAAGTCCTGGCTGGGTGAATCTTCTTCGACTTCAGATTCGATGTCTCTGCTCCCAGGGAGCTTTGTGCCCATTTTATATTTTTTTGGCAAACACTTCATACTTTTTGGCAGTATCCCCTCGCGTGCCACGCCCCCATTTTGGCCTCCCCTTCGCTGATGTATTTGATTTCGCAAAGTGCGCGCTGGAAATTTGATTTCGACTGCAGCAGCAGCAGGACGTTGGAAGGATGTGTGAGTGTGTGCCTGCCATGTGGCATCCAGCTCCACTCGCACATGCACATCCTGTGTGACAGCTCGTATGGCAATCACAGACACGCGCCCTCCGCCCACTAGCCGCCCCCCTTTCAGCCGTCTTCTGGCTTGGCCTTTGTCCTGCCGCCGCTGCACATTGTCATATGTGCAATGTCTGGAGACACAAATGGTGGCAAATGGCTTTGACTCTGATTTTGATTCGGTTTCGAATACGGCTTGGGATGAGTATGAGGATTCGGATGCGGATTCGAGGTCCCGGGCACATCACATCTTAAGCATTCAATTATCAGAGTTGCTTTATGGCATTATCTCGTTTGAGGGAGAGATGAATTTTAAGTTTAAGGAGAAGGAATAAAGGGAACTAATGAATTTTTCCCTAGAGGGAGTTAATAATTTTATATAAAATATCAAGAAAAGTAAAGGAATAATAAATGTATGCTTCTTCCCCATAAATAACTCTTAACTCCTTCTTTCAGCCAACTAATTTAGTCTTACATCTTAATTTCTCACTTCATAAGAGCCTTTGCCGACTCACCTCAAACACTCTCAGCTAATTCCTTGCCACAACTCGAGTCATTGGTGTTATATTGCCCCCATAAACCCCCAACCTGCCACCAGTTTCCAAACACCCCTTTGCCTTGACACCTTGCAGGGGAAAACAAAAGGCAAAATCCATTAACGTTTTGACGCCGCACGCATCGCATTCGCTGGCATCATAACTATAACTATAATGCTTATCACGCTCTACACTCCAGCACGCTTAGGACTTGCCTTGGCTTCCTTTCCCGCCGCCTTTTCCCCATTTTCCATTTCCCATTTCCCATTTTCACAACCCAGCCAATGGGGCGAGAACAAATGACAAACTTTTCGGCGCTCTCTGGATTCGAATTTAACTCGTTAACAAACCATAAAGTGAAATTTATGTCGGCTACGTGTGTGGGCCAAGGATGTTCCGGTTCTAGCCCCCCAAAAAGGATTTATACCCATCTCCAAGGCTGGTTACTTTTTCAACCAGCCATCCATCTAAGTATCTGTATCCTTGTAGCTTTTATCTTTATAACTACAGTCAGACTTGCCTTAAGATACTCTTTTAAAGATTATATTCAAATCGGTGGAACTTCTAAAATAATATTATATATTGGAATATATTCCTTGAAATGTAGTTTAATTTATTATTATTATTGAAACTCCACTGTACCCTTATGCACCTTTTATTCCCTCTATTTGCTTCAAGTTGTCATTAAGCTTGGCTGCTGAATTTTCACTTTGAAGTTGTTTTGCTGGGAGGTGGAGTCAGAGCCGGAGCCTGGGTTAAACGTCAGCCCAATGCCATGAAAAACGAAAGGATAAGTTCCAGACAGGAAGGGGGGAAAAAGGATACAGCAAGGAGCAGGGGAGCTCAAAGCACGGAACCCATCCGTTCATAGTCATTGTTCAAGATGCATTTGATGCTTTGACTGCGTCACTGCACGTCCTCTCCTCTGCGAACATTTACATCTATATACGGTACTATATTTATCTGAATACAGTGTGTAGTTGTCTGTGTATAACTGATATTTTACGTGCCACACACGCATTTCCCCCCTACCCCTTATACCCCTCATACGTGTGAGTGTGTGTGTGTAATGATTCGTTGTATGTTTTATGTCCTTGGGTAACATAAATTGAATTTCACAAAATTGTTGAAGCATAAAACCTGCTTCAAGTGAAATTTTAGCGTGCTCATTCTCGTATAAAATAATGTTTTTTTCTGTCTGTCATTCCAATCAACAAGAAGAGGAAGACAATACTGGAGGCGGGGCAAGGGGGAAAAGTCGGAAGAAAACCCCTTTCCAAAACAGAGAAAAATAGAAGAAAACTGCGACGTCACAAAGCATCGAAGAGGAACAACAACAAACACAGCGAGACGAAGCTAATTTACAAGGCGTCCCACGGCCAACATTTAAGTCATGTCAAAGAAAATTTAGGCAATGGAAAGGGGAAAGGAAAAATGCAGGAAAATAGCAGGTGGGGGGGTAAGGCCAAACTTTAGGCCTTTTGTTGTGTTAGGCACCCACATCCGACACTTGGAAAATTATTTGCATTAAAAATATAGTTCGATATCAGTTTGAAAAGCAATTAAAATTATGATTAAAAATATTACAAACTTAAATAATACTTTAAATGATTATGTACCACTTATAAAAAGCCTTAAAATAGTATTTTTAATAGTAATAGAAACTGAACTAGGCTTTCTTTTGCGGAACCTTGGCGACTGAGTAGGCTCTGCGTTATATAACGCGTTATATTAACAAGGAGGGAAGTGCATTTTTAGACAGGTGGGAACAATGTTGAATTAACCTTATATGATCCACGTAAAATATAATTAAAGAACAATATATACATATCAAATTATTTTGTAATGTACAAATAATTATGGGTTGTAAAAAAAAGTTATCAAGTAATTTTGGATTAAAGTAAATGGTTTTTAACTTTTTGTGTGTAAAACATAAACTAGTTAATAGATTCAATCAAGTTTTAAATTGATTCCTCGTAATTTTATAATTTCATTTATAATATAATTATAATTTATAACTTTTCCCTGAAAAAATGCCGTTATTCACAGTGCATGTTCATCCATCATATACACACACATCCTGTCCGCTGAGCCTTAAGCGGCAATCGCCGCTTCCGCATCAATGCTTCAGTTCGATGAGAGGAGAATCGGGCCAAAAAGGGAAAGTTGCAGAAACAGGAAGAGAGTGAGTGAAAAAAGGATGAGAAGTGACAGGGGAAAATAGGAAAATATTTTAATTTCTAACCCAAAAATGAAAAAAACTTAACTGAAGAAGCTCACATTTTTTTAAAGTTTTTTGGTATGTATGTACATATATAATTTCATAGTCTTTCATAGTCTTGAACTTACCGAAAATTATTTAAAATATTTTAACATTTTTATAAAAATTATATTAAATACAAAACTATTTAAGCTACATAAATAAAACTTCTTTTATTGCAATTCCTAAGCAGTTTCAAAGCCAGGGTATTTTATATTTCGTTAGTCATTCTTCTCTTCCGGTTTGTTATTGAATTTTTTGTTTAGTCATTTTGTAAATGTTTATTTTTATTTTTTTTGCAATTAACAAAGAAGCTTGAGGAAGGAGCCAAGCCAACGGAAGCGAACGACACGTAATGAAGAGATTTATCATTTCATTGACTGCTGGTGACTTGAAGGTTTCGCATTTGGCCTTCTGGTGGCCGTAAGCTACATATAGATTGCTCATTAGGAGCGTAACTCTATCCTGCCCCCGGTATGAGCACGAGGACGAGGCCGAGCGAGTCCTTGGGCTTGATTTAATTTGTGCTTCGCTAAGCTTCACACTTAAATTGCTTGCAACCCCCTTTTGTTTAACCCACTACATATGTAAGCTGCCACGCCCAAGCCTTTGTCAAGGCGGGCGGAAAGTTAACTTCGGCTGATGACGTCAGCCGTAAGGACACTCGAGGGTTAAGGGAAATGGAATATCTTGGGAGCAAGTCGTGAGGAGGAACTGAAGTAGTCGAGTCTCGAGGAACTTCCCTTAGGGAACTCTCTTAGTTTCCCCCGCACTTTGGCAGCCATAAGAAGTGCATCTAATTGACACTTGAGGGCTGTTGCCTGACAAGTGGTTTGGCTGGAAGAAAGGTTCCTTTATTTCCGTCCCACTCGTTTTGGGAAACCCTTTTGTGCTACATTTCCCCCTCTCATATATTGTAATTGCCATTTTGGGCGGCATTAAACGTTTGCCACACTCGAAACTCCGGCGGTTTATGGCAAACAATTTTCCAAAAGCAAAATGAGCGTAAAACAGCTGCCAGGACGACCCCAAAAAACATGAATGCCAGGGATCTTTGGACATGGGACATAACTCATAAGGCGACCAAGAGACAGGGATCAGACACAGTGATGGCAAGTTAGGAGGTAACTTTGGAAAATAAAACTTTTTATTCCACCATAATTTGCTATTATGTTAATAATTCGAAGAACATGATTGGATTCGATTATGGATAAGATTCAATGGGAATATAAAAATTAAAATAACCAACCATGAAACTGGGCCACTTACCGAACTAATAAACAAATCTTTTGAATTCGATCTCAAAGATTGCCCTTACTATTGATTTTGAGAACCGCAATTACCTGCAGCTGGTCAACCAAAACCAATCTTTAAAAAGTCAAATTAAATTTTGTCATCGCCTCCAATTTAGAGGGCAGCACTTAGATGGCCTGCAGTTGCCAAATAAACAAATGTCAAAGAATCCACGCTCTCAGCGCCTTCAATCTCGAGAACCACTCTTTAGCTGGGCAACATAAATAAACCAATCCCAAAGTAAACATAAACTTCCATTAGCAATCCAATCTCAATCTTATTGCATTAGCCGAGGTTTCCAGGCTGAGAAGTTCAAATCAAGCCGGCAGTCTGTTTCAGAACTTAAACGCGATCGGTGGCAAGAAACATCACAAAAAAAGACAAGTGCAAAAAAAAGTTTTCTGGTAGTTTGAGTGTTTTAAATAAATAGTTTATTAAAGAAATATTTTTAAATATATAGTGTAAGGCAAAACGGGAAAAAGAAAGTAAAATGGGAAAATCGGTGTGAAAAATGAATTTTATTTTTATAATAATTGTATTTGAATTCCCTTTTACTCATAATATAAAACCTGTCTTCTTCGGTCTGCGAGATTTTGTGACTGGTTTTGTCTTTTTATGGAAATGTAGAATATTCAATAAGAATAGCGATTTTTACATATTCACCGATTCGCCTTAGTAGGATAATTAAGAGTAAATTATTAAAAGAAAAAAGCCAAATTTGCATCTCTGTTAAAACCGCACAAAAGGAAAACTAGAAGGTGGCTAGGAGAAAATCGGTTTGGGCAGCTTCAAGCAAGCAGAAAAAGGGGCAACAAATGAGGTGGATAATTTCATAAGCAAATGAGCAGATTACAAACCAACGAAATGGCATATTTCTTGGACCGACGGACCCATCACATCTCCCCGCAAAACAACCCCTCTTAACTATTCCCTCTGCTGTATTGGGCCGACCCCAAGAAACAAGGTCGTTCTCGTTGGGCATTTTGTTGTCAAACCAATAAATGTAAAATTTCCTTTAAGTACATATCAAAAAGGATCATAAAATAAACCAATAAATATTGTAGTAGAATTTCCCACACCCGCTCTTCCCCCGTCGCCCATGGCCTCCTTTAAACGCATTTTGGTATTTTATTGTGCAGTTTTTGCTCCTTGAGGCTTCGGCTTTGGCTCCGGCTTTGTTGTTATTATTGTTTGGCCGCCATAAACTGAAGGCAAACATCGTGATACACACAACCTATAATAGAAGAGACATAAAATAAATAGATTCATGCAAATGCCAGTGTGTGAGAGGGCCAGATATGGGCATTGTTTGTCTGAAAAGTGTTTACCTTTCTCTCGATTCGTCTTCGGCTTCAATTGAGCTGAAGAATGGCAACTGCATATTAAGCAGGTTACGACCTCTGAACCCTAATCAGTGAAGAATAAATGCATAAATGTGGGGAGTTCATTGCTTAGCAACCCCTAAAAAATATGCAGATAGATGCATTGTTTTCACCAGACTTTGGGGTTAATTATTAGATTGGCATAACAATTTTAATTCAAAATATTAAGCATTAAGCAGTTTAAATAACCTTACCTAGCGTGGAAATTATTGTTAGGGCTTTATTTTGTGCATTTAGAAATATCTTCCCCTTTTAATAATGACAAAGCTTTATTATTTAGTCTTAAACTCTTAGGTTTGTGATCATATAACAACAAATTAATATTATATTATTAACATAATTTAGACAAAAGTATAAATGAAGGATATACCAACTTCGGCATCCCGAATTTATTTTCTTTTCTGAGTGTCTTTAAAGTGCTCTTTAGTCACGGAGTGCGTATTAATGATATGTTAAGCGGTTTTTGGCGCTTCTTCCAGCTGTTATCGATGGAAAAGGATTCACTTACTTTATATCGTTTCCGTTTGCTTTCCTTTTTCTCTCATTGGAATTAAATTTCAATTTCATTTTATATGCAATTGTTTACCCATTTTAATGACTGCCAAATTGTTTTCCACTTGTGCCTGCTACTTTTAAATTTTACATGTCCTGCTCGTGGCTTTTTATGCTGCGTGGTCCTTGTGAGCCTGTGAGCCTGTCAAATGGCAGTTTAACAGCTTTAACTGCCTTGTTGGCTTTTTGCCGTGCACGTGCCCCGTTTGTTGTCTTTTGTTCCAGGCTCTTCGCCTTATCCCGGTTGGATAATATAACCGGGAAAAACGAGAAAAAAATGCGATACATATGCGTTTAGGCCTGAGGCTGCTTAACATTCATTTGGTCAACTGCCCTGCCCATATAACTACCCCTCTTCCCTGCTTCCTTTTTTTGGAATCCCTCCACTTTTTTCGCCCAGTTTTCTTATCGCTCGGCTATGCGACGCGTTTTAAGTAGCCGCCAATGCGTTAAATTGTGTTTTGTTATTATCAGAGACTTTGTGGCTCTCCGCGTCCATATGACACTTTCTCTGTGGAGGGTTGAAGGGAGTGGACTACAGGGCTTTGGATCGAAGGTTGCACTGTGAAAATCGGGTATAGAAGTAAAATATAGTGAAAGCTTGGATACAGCTTGGGTATGCTCTAAATATATTTCTCTATTTTTACTAGATTTCTCAAAATCAAAATATTTTTTCCTTCTCAAAAATTACATTAAAAATGTAGTTTTATTTAGAAAAATCATATTTTATAATTTTAAAAAGCTGAACAAATTAGACTTTTATGTTTGTAAATTGTTCTTAAGTCTTAAATTAAATTTAAAAGTACAAATATTCAATTATAAAATGTACTTTCAGTGTATTGATAGCCCATAAAAGGCGTTGAAAGCGTTTACACCTGCGCCTCCCGGTGGTGGCCGCTCCCTCCCCCTACTCGCACACGCGCCACCCTCAAGACCACCTCCCTCACCTATACAACATTTGTATGTATGGGTTCGTGTGCCAGTGCAAGTGTGCGTGTATTGTGCAATTTATTTTAACGGCTCACGCTTTTGGACCCTGAAAACCGCTTTTAATGCCCCAAACGCGTCGAGCTAATTTTGTGGCATTTTTATGCCACCCCCCCCAGGAATCCATCCCCACCCCCCATCCATCCCCTTCGCATATCCTTGGAGAAGTCCCAGCTGTGCGATCGCTTCTCATTTGTGTATGCTCCGGTGTTTTGTAACCATATTTCTTTTGTTTCTGTTTTTGAACGATATTACGGCGGTAATTAGATTATAAAATATCCCATAAAATATGTATGTGTCATGCATTGTGTCCTTTTATGGTACTAAAACACATGTTAACCGCATACATTTTGCACTTGCTCAGGTCCTAAGAGCGCTTCCTTTCCTTTCTCTTTGTTTTGTTGTTTTTTTCGCTTTGGTCAATTTAATGGCAGCGAAAGCGTTTAAAAGCCATGAAAAGGCATCTAAAACCATGTCTGGGGAACATGTAGCTGCTACCAAACAAATTTGCAAATTAAGCAAATCAAAGGTGGGTGGTTTTTGGTGGGCAAACAGAGCCAGAGCCAGCGGCAGGTGGCAGGGTCAAAGGGAAAAACGCAACGCAGTCGGCGCTAAAAGCGTGGCAAATGAATAAGTAATCAGAAAGCAGCGAGTCACTTTTTACGCCAACATTATAGGGTATCAGTATATGGTGGTATTACGGATTTTTGAGTTTTAGGTTGCTTATTTATTATTCACTTAATTTTTTATTTTTTTTTTTAATATATTATATTTTAGTGATCAAGTAAATAAGCAAATAATACATTCCTTTAACATATCAATCCTAATGGGATTAATTTCCAGTTGGTTTGTTTATTTTCCTGTTAATTTTGTAAATATATATTTTGTTTGTTATAATTTAGTGATAAAAAATAAATACAAGTATATGTAATTTTCATATCATTAATACTTATTAACTACAAGTATTTAGGAAAATTCTAATGATTCGTATCTTTTAGAAATTGAGAAATATTGTTAACTCATTTTTGCTTTGTATTTTTGCATTTGTAATAAATTTTTCCAATTAATCTAAATAATTGTAAATAAATTATCCACAGAAATGCTTTATTTATATAGTTTAACCTTAGTTTTTGGTTTACTGAAACCCAAAATAATATTTCTAGGCTTTCTACAGGATATCCTAGGGTCTTCCAGACTCCCCTCTGATTTAGCATTTCCGTTTGCACGGCAAGAAAAAACCTTTTGATGTATTTGTCTGACTGAGTGGAGGAAGGTCCATCTGGTGCCTCGCCTGGCTGGCCTCTCCATTTGCCCAAGAGGCGAATGGCGGCGAGGGCATTAGGACTCATATAATATGGTTATATTCATA
>JAEIHY010019847.1:0-58233 GCA_018904565.1 Drosophila tsacasi
TCTAAGCTTGTATTTTGACTTTTTAATTCAGTTTCTGGAGCAGATTCCGTTTTTTCACCAGTTTTAATGGCTATAAATTCATCTTCAATTTCTGTTGGCTTTTCTGCAAGACTTGCAGGTATTATTTGATTTACTTTCTGTATTTCTTCACTGTTGCTTGTAGTTTTCATAGTTGTTTCAGTTAAAGATCCTTGTTGTTTGCTGACTTTACTTGCTGTAAATTCATCCTCGATCACAGGCACCATCGGCTTCTCCGCCTCATTTCCAGAAAGCTCGATAATAATGTCCTTTTCTCTTTCCATGCTATCTTTAAAACTTATGCTTTCGATCAAGGCACTTCCAAGTATTTCTGCAAAAGTATATAAATGATTACAAAGAAAACAATTATTGGAACATAAAGAAAACACTTCATTAAAATAATTCACTTGAAGAGGAAAGCATTTGCATAGTTAATTACCTCGCTTCCTTGGCTCTATCGATTTGTCATCGCCTTTAATGGGCTCTGCAAAATACTCCTTCTCCAGGCTGGCATCTACGTTATTGTTCTCCACTTCCTCATCCTCGTGAATTATTTTTTGGTGGACTTTTTCCTCGTAACTAGCGATTCCCAGCTCGGTCGATTCCGTTGAGAGAAGGGCCGTGGAGACGGATGTATAGGATCCGGTCTCAGAGGCATTGTCGTTGAGCTCCTCTCCCGGATCGGCGGTCACGGATGCCGTTCTCTTGGCCCTTCTAACCGCCACCATCCTGCGGAAGGCTCTCTGGATTATAATAGCGGCTGTCGCTAAGGAAACTGGGCCGTTTTTCAATCGATTTTGCTCCTGCTTCCTTTTTAAATATATACGATAGTGTCGCTGGATTACGACTACAGCTTTCATGTAGTTTGCTGCATTAAATTTCACGTAGGAAAGTTGGCCAACCCGCGACTTTTTAAGTTTTTCGACTCGCCTCTTGGCCAAAACGCGACGAAATTGCCGTTGGATTAAAATGATGGCTGTCATGTATTCCACGCTATTGCATTTATTTTTCTCACGACCTATTTTCTTTTGCTTCAGATATCGACGGAAATGCCGTTGAATAATGACAACCGATTTGACATAGCTAATGCTGGTCGATAGGGAGGTCTGGTCTGTAGTAATAGTCCCTGGTTTGGCAGTTTCAGTGGCTACTGCCTTTCCCAGATCCTTGCTTTGTGCACTCAGCACTCGGCCACATTCGCAAGTAACCTTCGAAACAGGAGCTATGTTCTCTTTGTCCTTAATTGACTTTTCGTATGTCGAATATTTTGTATACTCGATTCGGCCAGACTTTTCCTTCGAGAGCCTTTGAAAGTACTCTTGTGCAAATATGTAGATATTTTCTGGTTTTTCTCGCAGAACTGCTTTTATAAACTTCTTGATCAGGTCGGTGAGTGTTTCGGGGATTATATTGAACACCATAGAGATAGGCACTTGCTGTCTTATACGGTTTTTCATGATGGTTTCGTAAGTCTGAACCGGCTCGTATTTTCGCACAGCTTGATGAGATTTTTCCGCAACTATCAAGTTAAAAAACTTGGCGGAAAACTCATACAAATCTGCAGGTTTTTCACGTAACACTTCCTTGGTGTACACCTTCATGAGGTCCCTTAGACCCTCGGGAACCCTTGGTAAGCTCGTTGTCGTCATTTTAGTATTTCAGGCAACATCCATGGAAAAAGGTTGAATCAATACTGACCGAGGAAGGTGTTCGTATGTGCCTGGAAACCTCGATAGCTACGTGTTGCCATGTCAACACCTTGGGTGCCAAAACACTTTTCCAGCTGACGTTGCTAATACTTGTTGCATCAGGAAAACCATAATTATGGGTTTTATTTCAGGATTCCTGACTTGTAAATACCACCGAAAGACGTAATTCAAGTGACTGCGTAGAGAGGTGACTGCGACTTAGGTAGAAAACTAACATTAATATTTAATAACCCTGCTAAAGAGCTTAAAAATCGGTTTCTTATTATTCTTTTGGTTCTACAGGGCCATTGCTACATTTTCCTGTTAGGCCAAAATTAGCACATTTCAAGCTATTTTTAACTTAACAAGAAAAGGTGAGAACAGCCCTGACACAATTTATTTTGAAAAATGAATGTCATCATCTGCAGATTCTACGATTCTGCACATTATTGGAATATCTTCTATGTGTGTGCCATGATTATCTGATGAATTCAACGTTTGACGAATAACATCGTTTTTGAATTTTTTCCACTTCCGGGTCTTGAGAAATTCTTTGAAGAGGGCCTCCCGTGATGGAATCATACACTCCAGATAGAACAGGCGGCGTTCCCAGATATTGCCAGGGTTCTGCTTGTTCTCCAGCAGGAAAAATCTGGGCAATATCAGGCACTGAACAGTAGTCCTGGCCATTATGACGCGGTGCTGCATCTGCTCTCCCAAACCGAAGATTCCTCCAAATGTTATAGATCCGACATCAATGAAGCGGCTGTCAACAACGGGCAACTGTAATAAAATTTTAACTATTAAATAAAGATTATTATATTTATAAGCTAGTTTTTATAAGCTAGTAAAATTGCAAAAATACTGATGAGGGAATTGTATCTCCGAGACTTACGGTTCTACCGTCTCTACTGGAGGAAGAACTTAATGTTACATTTAACGAGAGCGAGCTTTTTTCGGATCCGTGAAGTTCTAAACGTGATGTCGGGAATGGAGTTGTTATTTCAAGATTAAGCTTATCGTTTTCAGCATCCACTTTGTCATTATTTTTAGAATCTTCTTTGTCATTATCTTCGGCTTCATCTTCATAATCATCAGTCCAGTTCCCCCAGTAATCTTCATCCAAGTCTTCATCTTCGATAGAATTCTGATCTTTGTCCAAAAACCTGGACATCACAGATTTTCTGGAAAAACCGCGCCCAGCAAATAGCGGAAATGTCGGTGTCAGCACTTTGTTTGCCTTTTCACCGCATAACCTTTCTATATCTATCAAATTCATTTTTCGCATCTGTCAAATTATAAAATAATATTAAATTAAAAAATAATAATAAGAATAATAAGAATTCCAAATTCTACGATTTTAGGTCTAAATTTGAATTTGCAGAATATTAAGAAAACTGGGGATAGCTGGAAATATTGATATGTCGAATCTGTATCGATGTTCGTTCGTTTTAAATCTACGATATACAAGTTTTCGAAACACTCACCAAGTGCTTGGCGGCATTCGGATCATTGTCGGAGGAACTGGTACTTGCCATCAGCCGATTAATTTCCACTCGTGAAGCAGTTTCATCTCTCTGATTGCTAGTTGTAGAATATTCGGACTTCACGCCTTGTCTGAGCATTTTCAAAGTGTCGTCGTCTTCTGCAGGCAATAGTTTGAAATCTCGTCTTCCCTTTTTCATTGTGACCTAAATGATATTATAGCAGCAGGGATATACGTATGTTGACTATCGGTTTTGGTAGTGAATAGGATAATTTACCGTCATCTTTAGGCACTGCAATACGAGGCATTCTCCACTGAGCACAAAGTGTACATTTGTCAAGGAACCAGCATCGTCACAATACATAGTCTCCAGCGGACTGTACTGCTTAAGAGTCCCAAGTCGGCAGGCTTCAACGATCTGCAGAGGTATGATGTATGTATTAATTAATAGATATCGTATATAACTTGGAAGTATTTCGATGGAACACAACTACATTCAAAATGTTATGTTTAAAATGATGTCAATCGATAATATTTAAGGATAATTTTCCATTTCCACTTGCCTGTTCTTTGTCGAGAAATTCGAAGTAATCCAGCGCCTTGAGGGCCCGCTTCTTATCGTCCCAAGACTTCGTCATATAAGGACCGAGAATCTCCCGAAAGTCATAGTCGAAGAGGACCAGTAGCTCACAGAAGGCTGCGAGGTGCAAAGTGAAGCGTTCAATAGCAGGGACTCACTCGAAATGGGCACTGTGTGGAACTTGGAGCTACTGGAAGCACCGATGGCACTGGTGGCGTGCATCTGTTTTTGAAAGATTGTCAGCACGAGGAGTAACGGGCACATTCAACTGAACAACTGAACAATACAAACAGCCGAAAAATCAGTGCGCCAAAGGAAGGCGGGTGTTGTTTCGGGCCAACCTATATTCGATGGAATACGAATACCTGCCTCGGGGAGCTGGCACGTGACGGAATTGGGGGGGTATTTTGTTATTCATTTTGATTGAATCGAATTAGGACTTAACGTTGTTTATTGCTGATTAAATTGGTGGGTACAGGCAATCGCAAATGAAGCAACAAAACACAACAAATTCCCAAAAACACACAGTGCTGTGTATAAATCGCGTGATTGGGCTATGTATTTCCCATTTATTTCGACATGAGCCGCAAATGCTGCAGTTTACCTAATTCACTTTCTTATCATCCTTAAGTGCGATAAAATTGGGAGTGGAACGAAATGTTTTTCAGATTTATTTTTAAATGGAATGAGCAGAAGTATAAAGAGATTGAAGCCGACCCGAGGATTAAACCTGAGGTTTATGTAATCCTTAATAATTATCGTAATAATAATAATATTAATATATCATATATAATAGTATATAACTATCAACAATACATTAGAAATGCTTACTAGATGCCTTAAAGGTGTGTGTTCGTCTACAACCTTCCAAAAGATCAACATCCCCTATCACGTCTCCTGGACCGAAAATGCCCTCCACCAGTTCGTTGCCCTATTTAACGGAGTTCATTTTAAGTAAATTAAATAGATTCTGGATAAAATCCTTACATTTTTATCAATGTCCTTAATCATCCGCACTTCTCCCACCAGAATAAAGTATACGGTAATGGGAACATCCGACTTAGTAATAATAGATCGTCCAGCATTTACGGGCAGCAGCCTAACCACTGGAACTAACCGGGCACGAAGTTTCTAAAAGGGATACTATGCAAAGAATTTTATGACAATATAATTTTAAAATAAACTTTACTGGAGTAATTCGAGTGAAGCAGATGAGCGTAGCGAACAAGAAGCACAATTTCCTTCTTTCCGGGATTGTGCGAGAGTTATGCGGAGTCCGTATTATTGCTTTTTCCTTAAGTTCGTATATAATTATATATATGAATATTTATATTTATTTGTTTTTTTTTTAATATTAATTACCGCCGCAGTAAGAAACCCGGACTTGTGTTTCGTCCGCACACGCATGAATATATTTCGCTTGACATTACGCGACACAGTGCGTTCGTTATCAAACTCAATCCACGGATTGTTTAGGCTTACGATGCGGACCAGTTTTTTGAACAGAGCCTTCAGATCGTAAATCCTTTTTATCTCGGCAGTGTCCTTCACCCGTCTATACATTTTCTCAAGTGTACACGGAAAAAATAAATCAAAATGATTTAAAAGCACAAAAATAAGTGTTGTTAACTAAATTAAAGTGGCGTTATTAAATTTTTATTTTGAAATATTTCGTGACGGGCTCTGAGACAAAAAAATTACCTTAAAAATCGTAAAAATAGATTAATTTATTAAATTATATTAAAGGAATAGAATTAAATTTCTTAGCAGTACCTATTTTTTCTTTTTTAATATGCAATCTCATTTCTTAGGTGGTGTTTTTCTATACATTATTTATTTAGTTGAAAGATTGCTTTTTTTATTGATATTTTGCGATTGTGATTAAACTATTATATTAAACGGAATATAAACAATATTTTTGGGTTTTTTATTAAATGCTGGAATGTAAACCTCGGCCATAGCAACTGATGATAAATTATTAATATTTTTAAAAACCTTTTAACAGAATTTCCCTCAGTCCTTTGCCCGAAACGGTATTTTTAAAACTGCCGCCACTGGGCATTCAGTCCGGCTGCGCTAGTCGCTCGCGTCTGGCAACGCTGGTACCTACATCGAAAACCGCCAGATCTAGCGGGGAAAAGACTAAATTGGCAACGCTGGATCGTGATTTAAAAGGTTGTTTTAAATAAGTCGCTTGTTCTTGTTTCTACTCTGACATAGGACTTCGCATCGGCTAAAAATGGACTCTGCAGTGGAGGATAGTGCTCCGGAGCTGGAGGAGGCTGAATGCACAGTGAGTTTTTGGCTAATGCGATGCATTTTTCGACGAACAAATGAAAACTTTCTCTTTTTTTTCAGTTGGCAAAATCAAAGGAGGAAAATCAAGAGAAATCCACAATTAGCATTGGATTACTGCCAATTATGATCTTCCTGGCCGCCACGGTGACCACTGCGGTGGTGGTGGAACTATTGCCACAAACCAGGTTTTTCCCCTGGCTCTCGCCGGAAGCTGCGGAAGATCAGCTGCAAGCCGCGCCTACATACGCCATCTTCGGGCACAGTCCCACGGAGGAGCACCTGGTGCACGTGGTAAATGTGCTGCAGAGATTCGGATACCGGCGAGTGGACGTCAACGAGAGCTGGAACCTCCTCTGGGCCCACGACTACCCCTTTCTCACGAACCCAAGCTTGAAGAGTCTTGGCCAGGATCAGGTGGTAAACCACTTCCCAGGCTGCGGCTACCTCACCAACAAGGTGGACCTGTGCACCACACAGCTGCCGTTCCTGCCCCGAGCCTTCCGTCTGCCCGCGCAGCGGCAGGAGTTCCTGGACTACGCCCGCGACAATCCGCAAGCCCTTTTCGTCCAGAAGCACAACGAACACAGGCACATCAAGGTGCGAAAACCGGCGGACATTGCCATCGGCTCAAACGACTCCTTTGTGCAGGAGTTCGTGCAGCGACCTTACCTAGTCGATGGTCACAAGTTCGACATAGGCGTCTATGTGGTCATTACCTCCGTGAATCCCCTGCGAGCGTATATCTACACAGGGGACGTGCTGTTCCGGTACTGCCCCGTGAAGTACTATCCCTTCGATGCCGAGAATGTGGACAAGTATATCGTGGGCGACGATTATCTGCCCACTTGGGAGGTTCCCTCGCTCAGAAAGTTCTACAATCGCTTCGGCGGAAGCATGCGCACCGTCTTCGAGGCCTACGTAAGAGATCAGGGCATGGATCCATCAAAGATCTGGCCTCAGGTGGAGCACATAGTGCGAACAACGATTGCGGCCAAGGAGAAGGATATCGTGAATATTCTGCGCTCCTACAAGACGCACAACTTCTTTGATCTGATGCGATTCGACCTGTTTATTGATGAGGATTTAAAGGTCTTCCTTATGGAGGCTAACATGTCGCCAAATCTCTCTTCGGCGCACTTCAAGCCCAACTCGCTATTGTACGAACAGGTCCTGTACAGCGTCTTCAATCTGGTGGGAATTCGACCTCTCAGAGCAACAGATGACACTTTGTAAGATATATCTTATTGATTTTATTATAGAAAACTCTTCTTATAAAATGTTGATTCATTTCAGATTCAGTGAAAGTAGCGAAATGCTCACAGCTGATAAAAATCTAGCCACCGATTTGAATAAATGCGCAGCCAATGACTGCGACAAGTCTTGCAGTAAGGACGAGTGTGACCTATGCCTGGCCTGCCTCAGTGGATCGCAGTACAAAATGCTGCAGCAGGCCCATGAGGAGCACCTGCATCGCATCGACATGAAGCGCCTTTTCCCCAAACCAATTGTAGGAATAATTATAAATTTTAATTAAATCTCTTACTAACTATATATAAATTCTTTAGCTCGACCTGCAGAGCTTTAATCTGGCCGAGGAAACCACAAATATGTCAAAGAAAAACGTTTGGATGACGCAGTGGTTCTACAACAAATGCCTATTTGATGCTACCTGGTGTGCCTAGTTTTTAATGAATATTTATGTAAATATGAATCTTGACCGCGAAACCTTTAATGCTTAGCATTGGGAAATTGGCCACCGATTGTACTTAGTTGAAAACATATTCAAATATTTATATATGGCCATACAGTCATTATTATTCAATGCAAATTGGAATTAATATTAGTAGTTAAATATAGAGTGACATGTACTCTTAGGTGCCTTAAATGACAATACAAATGTGTTCAAATTTAGAGAAATTCCCGTCCTTAAAAAAGTTCTTATCCTTAATATAAGCTAAGAGACGAATTAATAATGTTTTTATTCAATATAAACACTCTAAATCTTTGAAAATAAATTATCTTTTACAAAATTAGCAAAACTCTTTAATTGTTTGAATAATAATTATTATTATTATGTAATAACATAAAAAGTTTAAAAGCCACAACAAAAATGTGTTACACTTCTATGTAGTAGTTCATTATTTTCCGTTTAAAAGTTAAATAAACAAACGCAAAGGTAGAAAAATGGTTATTCATAAAAGAAATTAAATGCATATTTTAAATATACTATAAACAAGAAAGAAAGAGATCTAATTTTTGTGTACCCTTGAAGGTTGCACTTTGTTCGATCATAACTAATCCGAAAACATAAATTTTAATTATTTAATTATTATTATTAATTATTAATTTAACCCCTTTTCAAAAATTTTTTATATATTTTATTCCAACGGACTTAAAAAGCTCGACTTGGATGTTGATGTTGATCAAGAATTTATATTTTCCCTGCCTTGCAAAAATCTGCCTTAAGTACCTGGAAGGGTATAAAAGTCGGTTATATGCGCCTATAAAATACTGCTAGAATTTATGACCCCATCTAAATGATTTAATAAACTAAAGTACCCTCCTCTAATTTCATTACAACATAACAGATTAACACCGTCAATGATCAAACTCGTTCGCTGCGTTGCGTTGCGGCAGGTCATTGTCCATTTCACTCGAAGCACCACCAGGCGCAGGCTCCAATGAGCACTGGAGTTGTCGCCAGCGTCCTCGACATTGGCGGCAAGGCGATGGCAGAACGTTAAAGCGATGCCGGCTCGGCTCGACTTGGCTCATTTCTGCAGTGGTTTCGCGATGGCCAGGGTACACTTATTGCAAACCGATAAGACGCGAGATATGTCAATGTCAACATAAACATAAGCAGCGGAATAAATACACATGGGCAGTGGCAATCAATGCCGCTCTCCGGCGACCTCGTCGCAACCCGGGCTCCATAATCGGAGCTACACGAGGAAATGTCAGGTTTGATAAAATATTGGCCAGCACACATTCTTACTCAGGAAAGTCGTCGGGACTCGGAGAGGAGAGTTGCGAGACGGCAGCGGGGAGACAAGAGTCGCGTCGGAGCCCCAGAGTCCGATAGAATAGATGGATGCCTGGACCCGGGTCCCGTCTTGAGCTTTTTTGTCGAAATGGAGATGGAGATGAAGACGGCGACGAGGACGCTTTGTCGGCAATTACTTGTGGCGGTGTGAAGCGATGGATTTATTGCTCCAACAGCTAATCAACCAGCTGAATTTATCGCTGACTTCATTCGACATTTAGAGTCTCCATACTCTGATACTTGGAGCTGTGCATTAGTTGTGATTGCGATGAGGCCGAGCCGCCAAGCCAAGACGAGTGTCATGGGAAAATAAAAAGCGCGGCTCAAAAAAAGGGACACCAATCACCAATCAACGGGCGGCCGATGGACTGATAGGTGCAAATTGCTGCTTTGATAAAATGTGATTCCCCCGAGTCCAAATCAGTGGCTTAACAAGCAGGAAGCTTGAAAACGAAACTGAATATGTTTTGTTAAATGCTTGTTCTGCAGAATATTACTTCAATCTTATCACTCGGGATCTCTGCTGCTCGAATTAATCCCCAGAAGCTGCTGCCCCCATAATTTGTTTGTATTTGTGTGCCTTGAACCAATGAATATTTGAATTTCTTAATGTAGCAATTAAGATGGACTCACTGCAAGGTATCGGATTCTACGCTCTCGGTTTGTGTGAACTGAACTTCGGTACTTGAAAGGCATTTGAGCTTCCGTTTAACGGTTAGACTGCTCCACTCCGCTCCTCACCACTCCACTCCACTCTACTAAAGTCCGCTCCTCTGCTCCGCATACCGGCCATAAACAACTTTTTCTCGGTTTCGGCTGCGGTGCCATCGTTCCGTAATTAATAGCGGCTCATGCGTGGCAATTTAAATAGCCGCTAATTGTAACCACCGTCAAACAAAACCAGTTAAAATGCCAGGAAATGGCCACCGTGCAGAAGGCAACGCCGTAGCCATCGCTATCGTGAGCGCCACATAGCCACAGAGCCACCATAGCCATGGTGCAGCCACATCTCCATATAGCCAGCAGCAGAAGCAGCTGCTGCCGCTCGCACTCCCCTGAAATTTGTAATTCTGCTCTTAATGCCGGCGCATATTTCATTTGCATCTCGGCCTGGCCCAAACCGGAGGCCAGCTACCAAGAAGCTTAGGCAGGCATCGGTGCAAATGAAGTACTCCGCAGGATGCTAATATGCGACCATGAGCCGAACTGGTACTGGTTCATTATTTTTTTGCTCATTTTCGTGCTCGTACTTAACACCAACTCGCACTAAGCTCTATATTGGGCGGGTTTGGCTTTAACTTGGCCTGGCCCGGCTTGGCTTGGCTTTGGTTTCGGTTCAAGTATGCAAATTCCCTGGACTCTGGACATCTGTTCTTCTTAAGGTCGTTACCTTGATGACACCACCGTTACTCGAGAGGAGGATCCCATTATTTTTCATTTCTCATCGTAACCTGATCTGTGTACTTAAGTTTCCATTAAAAAACTGATTACTTTTACGCATGTATTTCCTCGGGAAGTCAAGATTTTTTCCTTAATAGCGCACTTGTACTTGTTTGCATTAAGTCGATAAGAAAAAAGGTGTTCAGATATTCTTGGAGTAGAAACTTTGTCGGACACGCTGACATCCTTATTAATTTAGTGTCCAAGATAAGGTTAACCTATCCAGTTGGGTGGACAACAAGGGCAAGAAGATCCCACGACAAATCCTCAAGCTTTGGTAACCTGAAACCGAAAAAGTATGAGGAATACCGTAAGCGAAATCTTTTAAATTCCTCTTTTATGGCAGAGGCATTTCCCACTACTTCCATTTAATGTTTAAATAGCAAAATTACAGCTCTTTCATGAAAAACTCAATTAATTAGACTGAATTGAGGAATTTGTATTGGAAAGCCTGCTATCCTAATTAAAGTCCTGCGGCCTTTTAAGAATTTTATAAGAACAACTTTGTTTTAAGTAAGTAGGTAAGCATCTTGATGCAATTTAATCTGCTGATTGGTCGAAAAACCAGTGATTATTCGGATGGCAGCCGGCGAAATTGGAATTGTTCGCCAGATAAATGTGCGGGATAGGATGGGATGCTGGATACTGGATACTGGGTACTGGGATACTGTTGCTGCTGATTCGATTGAGCCAGGCCGATGTGATGATGCATCTTGGCCGCGGCACACAAACAAAGAGCTGCAAGGGACTAACCGAGAGCCAACTATCCGGTTTGGTGGCCAAAACCCAGCACAGTCGGCAGTGGCAACTGCAAGGCGATGCTCTGCTCATGGCCTGGATCAATTTCAATGCCTTGCATCCGTTAGGTGACCTCGAGAACTTCAAAGAATTTGAATAGCTATTGAAAATTATGGTGCATGGATGGAATGGCCGCCGGCCAAAGAAAAGTGTTTGGAGCATGGAGCATGGAGCCATGGAGCTGCCGGTTCCGTTCGGTTCCCATATCCCAGGCCAGCTTTGTACCTCGGCCACAATTCCAGATCCTTGTCTGCCATCCACACAGATGTACATACATGAGCTCTGGAGTGTACTTACTTGACCCTAGACGGCTGGGTCTTGCTTTCCCCGCCCGATGAGATACTTTGCGCTATAAGTTTATGCAGATAAATGTGGCGACGTCTTTATTTAACAAGTAAACAAGGCCAACGAAAGGCCTCAACAGCTTTAAATGGAGTGGATCTGTTCTCACTTGAAAGGGTACCTGGTAATGATTTGGCTTAAAAAGGTGTGAACACAAACTATTTATAAGGAAATTCACAGGCTTTGTAGGTGCTTAGAAGCTAAGGTATTCCAATATTTAGTTGGAAAAGTTTGGAGAGAAATTATTATATATTTTTGAAACTGTAAGGAAATACTTTGGTAGAGATGAATACTGTATAGATTATTGTTGTGAAATAGAAAGCTATGAATTTTTCTTTTTGAGCTTATAAATTACCAATTTTAAAGAATATTAATAGCTTTTTTAAAACCAAAATATAAAATGATATTTTCTAAATAGAAATGTTTAAATTAAACTATGCGAAGTAGTTATTGTTGCCCTAATATATTGTACTTGTTCAAAATAAGAATATTTTGTAACTCTCAAGAAACTTTTAATAATATATTAGTAAATTTAAAGACACCAATACCTCTTGAAATTAAAAGGACTCGTGGCATACTCTACCCCGGACTGGTTTCAAAAATGGGTCGAGCCCCAAAAAAAGAACTCGCTTTCAAAACGCAATATTGATCTATGTTCATTGCCAGGAGATCGATTAAATATCAGGCGAAAGGGAAAACGCATCAACAGCACCATCAACAGCTCCGGCAAACAGCCCCCCCGTGGCTCCACTTTGGCAATCCGAATCCAAATCCCCGCCTGCCACTGCCACTGCCGGGTGCCGCCACCCACTCGGCATCGGAAAAACATGTGCCTATTGACAGAATATTGACAGAAGCTATTTCACTTTTCGGGGTGTGACAGACATGCCGGCGTTGCTTTTGCCGTTGCCGTCGACGACTGCACCGCCGGCACCCCATTCCCATTCCTAGTAGGAATTTCCTACTCCCAGCCCCCAACCCTTCCCGGGGAGCAACTGGGAGCTCACCCCCAAGCCGCCCAAAATCAGCAACTTGCGGCGAACTAGTCGGTGCGATAAGGGGCAGTCGGAGGGGTCCCTGGGAGGACTGGGTTTCCGTCTGTGCCAAAACTTTTGACTGCGATTCAATAAACAAACGGTATTATTAAATAATGCGCTCGTTTCGCAGCGTCGCAAGTTGGCCGAGAAATCGGTTCCGCTGCCCGATTTGTCTTATGCAGAGCAGCGACTGCAAATGGATTAATATCCATATATCCAAAGCCCAATTTAACACTGTAAAAAATTTATGGGAAATCTCATATCAAAATTATACAGGTCGAATATATCTTTAAACTGCTTTTTCCAAACTTTTCCTGAAAACTAAGTTAGGATCAGCCATGAGGAAAGTGGAAAAAACTTTTGACTATGTTAATTTTTATTTGTAGAGAAACTATTTATGTTAATACATTTTATACTGTGTTAATTTTTACACAAATCTTTCAATAATGTTGTAAAGTTTTTGTTACATATTAACATAAACTAAAACACCATTCAGATTTCTCCTGGTGCAATCCCAGCGACTCGCGCCTCTTTCTGCCTCCAAATTCGGCACGGCGCCGCTCGGAGGTGTTTTAATGAATGTTGCCAGGATACAGGTGAGGCCATTTTGTTATTTTTATTTGCTTTGACAGTCGGCACTTGAGCACCGGAGAAATCGGAGGAGTCGGAGTCGGAGTCGAAATCGTTCCGCGAACATTGGCCAGTGTTCGAGAGACTGAGGGAGCGATCGGAAATCGCGCCATGCGGACGCCCTTTGCCAACTTCGATTTTAATTTCTCGCCGGGCTGCCAGTGCGAAACGGCGGGAGTGCTCGCCCTGGTGTCCATCTCGTGTCCCGCCGCCACGTGTTCTTGTCCCACGTGCCTCCTGGTCATCATCCATGGTGCGCATCGGGACCTTCTGTCGGCGGTCCTCGAGCGTCGCGGTGAGTCCCGAGTCCGAGAGTTTTGGCCGCCTCTGGCCATGTTCAGTGTGCAACAATTTGGGGAATTCCTGACGCCGTCCTGCATGAATAAATCGAATATGGCTTGAGTATGTAAATTGCCGTGGATATGGCAGTGTGTGAGCAGGGCCCAAACATTTTGTACAGGTGAGGCTTACACCTTCGCCTGAGCCACTCAAATTAACGCCCGGGAAACGTGTGGCGTGCGACATTGGCTCCCTCAATGAACAACATGTGGAGCACGATGTGTGGGAGTGGATATAGGGAAAATGTAGGGCGGGAAACGTCATTAAATATCAAGCTTATCATGTCGAACATTTATGCCAAAATATTACATTTAAAAGGGATAAAGCTTTGTAAGTGTATAAAAGTGCTTAGAAAGTTAAAGCTTAAAATTTCAAACATTTAAATATAAATTAATTCGATAGAAGCCGAATTTGTATTACCCTTGTAGTTTCGATCGATTATAACTATGCCAAAAATGCATTAATTGAGTTTCGGAAAGTTTTTCAGGGCTAGTTTTTAAAAGGTTAACAAATCTGCCTATAAATTATAACATTTTGAAAAATATATATTTTTTTTTAATTTTTGTACATTTGTATAAAATATTGAAAAAAAAAGTTTAAATTTTGTTTTCTTTCGATTCTACTGTTGATGCCGATTATGATTATATGTGCTTTATAGGGTCAGAAATGACTCCTTGACTGCTTTGCAGTCCTTTGACTAAAATTGTAATACCCTGAAAGGCTATACAAGTATTATAGATCAATTTTAAAGGATCTTCTTTGTAAATTTACGGGTTAACGTCTTTTTCTATAAGACTTTGTAAAAGTTTATTAAGAAATAAGATTTTCTGTTAATTCTCCTGGGAAAGCAAAACTTTTTAAATACAATACATCTAATACTTATTGATAATTCACGTTCAATTCAAACCACGTTTTTTGATATATAACAAAAGTGTTTCTGAGAAAGCTATCTATAAATTGTACATGAAGTAATCAAAGATATCGGATAAAGTCTCAACAAGCCAATAAACATATGAAAAACATGAAAGGCAATATTAAAAGAGAAAGGGCCTGTTACTGATGTCCTTGAGGCTCAGAGCTATAAAATTCTAACAAATATAAACAGCTCATAACTTATATAAGCTACCATAAGCCCAAGGATAATCAAAGGTCTTAGGCATGCTCCCAATAAAATATTTCCCCCTAATCTATGCCCGTTTTTTTTAAGAAAGTAGAGGCAATTCATAAATCATTTTTTATTGGAAAGAACCGTTGCTTGTGGCACACACTCACACTAGGTGGCTGACCCCAATTGGGCTAGGGCTAAGGCTAGGGCTATTTCAAAAAATTCAACCAGCTCCCATCCCTTTCTCCCGGACTCCAACTCGGATGCACGTAAATCCAGTGAAATCTCGTTGAAAGGGAATTTGGCCATTAAAGCAGAATTTGATTTGCAATCGGGGGTCAGTGCGTGGATTGCGTGAATGCGAAAATATGGTGGAGGAGAGCCAATAGGGAATAGGAATAATTAAGTATTCCAATACGCTCCCCACAGGCGGCGGTTAAGAGCAGAGCTCGCATGCAAATAAAACCTCAACAAGTCAAACCGGAAACCCAAACATTTCGTTCAGTTTGCATTTCACGAACCCACAGAGAGCGAGGTGTAGGTGTGGAAAAACTCCTCGGGGCCCAGTCCTCGGACCCTGGATCTCGGACAGCCCGAGCTCCAACCACCTGAGATTGGACGTATTAATATATATATATACAGCCGAGCTATGTATAGCCGATTCAGCCAGGATTCATGCCACCATTCATCCTGCTGTATAAATTAATGGAAAGTCCAGTAGCGTGTTTTGACCATGGCCGGTAACCATGGCGTTGAGTCCGGCGGTATGGAAAAATAGAGAGAGGTCACTTCGGGAATATGTATGCAAATTGGATTAGGGTGTCTCAATGACATTCTCCGGAGCCACATTTCACCCGTACGGGCCGAGGGTTCGCCGAAACACCTTGTAAGTGTATATACTTACGGCCGGACTTGGTATAAATCGCGGCTTAATTCATTAATTTACTCGGACATTCCCAGGGGGAGGGTGTACTCCACGGTAGTTTCCACAAATTCAGCCCACAACCTTCCAGTGGAGGTCCTTCGTCCTGTGGCCGTTAGCGCCGCTCGCATGCAAATCAAATTCAAAGACCTTTAGACGTGGTCAAGACTCCGAGCCAAGCGGTTGCGAGCGGGTTTTTCCAAAGTTTTCCTTTCGCTCAGCTGTGACGCGTTTTTCTACTTTTGTGTTCTGTAATATGAAATACCACGAGTGTTAAATGATTATACAATGCAGAGAGTATACAGAGGGTTATCAATTAATCCCTTAATTCGTTAAAAATATAAAGTGTTAATAGAAAAAGCATAAAAATTAAGTGTTTCCATAAAACAAAATACCTCAAAGTACTGTTAAAATACTTTATTAAAAATAATTATTAAATAAAAGAACCCAGGCTCTGTAAGGGCAAAACCTTTATAGTGTATCGAAAATTTCGTTTCCAATTATTAACTTCTAAAGGTCCAATTAAAATCCAAACCTTCGTGACATAGAACAGATTTCTTTATGATTTCGCAATTAAAATTTTTATATAATATATAAGAGAGTGTGAGACGTTAATCCCTAATAGTATAATTTCCCCACACATTTATAATTTAAGATCGAAAAATGTGTAGATAACTAAGGTCAATAAACTTGATTTTTTCGGCAGAAATATACACACGACAAGGCTGTCCGTCGTCCATCAGACGTTCAGGCGAAAAATCGGCCACATGCCCGAACATTTTCAACAAAAGCCAGATTAATTATTTTCAGGCAGTGAACTCTTTCTCTTGCCTCCATTTCGTTCTATTGATTACCCTAAAAATAATTTGAGAAAGTGGAGACGGAGCTGCTAACTGCTGGGTGCCTTGGCTTGCCGGATCCGATTCCGAGGTTGTTGTACCTCCGACTTCGATTCCAGCCCCCTGCCAAAGTGTTTTCGTTGGCGCAGATAAGCCGCACGAGATGATCTAGTAACCACTTCCTAAATAGAGCATCAACAAAGGGCCTTACACAGACACAGAGTACGTGTGAAAACTTTCAATTCATTTACGTACGTAGTTTGGCTTTTCGTGGAATGGCTTTCAATCTTATGACCAAGTTCTTTCTTCGCGGCAAGTTGCCAGATGCAAAGAGCTACTGGCTGGCACTCAGGCCGATAAGAGGCCATAAAACTAAATTGCACCAATGCAGGCTCTTTATTTGTATTTATTTTTGGTTTAACTATACTTATTGTTTAACCGAGGCAGCCACATGTTGCAGCCTATCGTAGTTCCGCTGCCGAAGCGCATCGCGTGATTTGAGCTCTATATATCTACTATCTAGATATACTAGATGTGTGCATTTGAATTTCCATGCGGCTAAAGTTAACATGACAGGGAAACCCCAAACTTAAGGCCAATATTGAATTTGGAATAACAACATGACATTTGTTTTACTGCTGTCTAGTGTTTTTCAAGCGAGACATTTCGGCAGTTTTGTCAGCGATGGTTAACATGTTGATTTAATACAATTTTAAGCTAAAAATGGTGCAAAAATATAATGTTTTAAATTTAGAAAATCGTGCAAGTTAAAGGTTTGAATAGGAAAAGCAGAATTCATTTGAAAGGATGTTTGAAAACGTTGAGAAGAATAAAAGAGACTGTTCTTTTGTATTATTTTCTAAGATAATACTTAATTGCTACTTAATTATGATATTACACTAATAGAGAAATAAATCATTAATTAAATTCTTACATAAATTGACTTTAAGACAATAATTTGATTTACTCAGCAGATACTAAATGTCTCAATCATCTCTTTTGTAGCAGTGGACTATTACTTTCCATTTATTAAATAAAAAACTCATAAGTGGAAACCAACAATTTATGGAAATACAGCGCAATACATAAATAATATATACTAAAACATGACTTTCCTTTAATAAATAACAACCGCTTAAAAGTTCAAGTTAAAGTGCCTTTAAGGAAACCCTCCCCCGAGTAATGGAGCGCAACAAATTCAACATTAACTAAGGAATACTATCAAAATGAGGTAATGGCGACTGAAAAACTATAAAGTAACGATTCAATCATGCACTTGAAATTGGTTATATACTAAGTACCTATATTTATATACACTTAAATATGCGTGGTAGTGGAAATGGTAATGGATATTTGACGTGTTCGATTCGATACTTAGCGACTCCTTCGGACTCTTCGGCCTGTCTGTGTTTGTTTTGGCCGCCTGGTCACAAGGTCAGGCCATCGTCATCATCAGAATTAATATGTGTAGGTCAAAGAGGTTATATACCCAGCCAGTATGTTCAAGGTAAGGCCTAATCGAAGGCCCATAAGGCATACTCAACTAGTGGCTCCGATCTAGGATTTAGGGCGTAGCCAACCTATGGCATTTGGATATTGGATAAGCCATCTCTCTCGCAGTACAACGTCCTCATTATTGGGCTGACCCCATTTAAGTGTGGGATGTGCCAGGGCCACCAGGATGGAGTGCGGCTCTAGCTCTGGCTTTGTCGGAGCGGGACGTGACTAAGCCTGGAAAAGTGTGTCACCACGTGGGCCCCCTTGGCCAAATCTCAAGTTTTTCCGACTCCGCCATGCAGGAGGTTAATATGAGAAATGGGTTCAACATCTGCTCCGCGTTCTGGTCTTGGGTTCGGATTCGGGCTCTTGCTCGGGCTCCGGTCTGGGCCTGGGCCTGGGTTTTTGGTAAACCCGTTTAGGTTGCCGCCCTCATTGTGTTTTTTGTCTGTTCTTTTTCATTTTTTCCCCTGTTGGTCCGTGTATAAATATCCTATAGACAGCAGACAGCGCACTGGAAATATTTTAATGTACCTACGATAGCGCCGTGGCCGCTCTGCCGGCTGCATTAGATGCAGGTCACAAGATAAATGGCACAGAACACGATTACACATATTGAACAAGCCGAAAACATGATCGAATTACTGCAATTTCGTGTGGAGCGTTTTACTGCGGAACCAAACCCGAAAAACATTGGTTCCGTAAATGTTTTTATTTGTTTGCCAGCCTTTTGACCAAATTAATTAAGCAGCCTCAAATTATTAATCGAAAACATGTTTGTTCTCAATAATTTGCATGGTCACTGTGGGGATTATGAAACCGATGCTCCCGTAGGCAGTGATGATTCTCATTTTGAATTTTAGATACATAGTGATTGATTTGAATCTTGATTTTTCTCAAAATATTTCAGATTTATGATTGGGAAAATATTCTTAAGAAATTGTGTGAAAAAGTGTTGGTCATTATTTTTTTTTACAATGAAATCACGATCTTTAAGGAGGAAAATTATGATAATCTAATATTATTGTTATCTAGATAAGCTTACCGTTTATTCAGGAGAATATATTATAAATTCAATAAATGTAGTTCATTTGTAAATTCCATTTTAAAATCGTTCTCTAAAATAAGATTTAGTTTGAGGTCCTTTTGAGAATAGAGGCTTGAAAGGATTAGGATAGAAACTCAAAATATACAAATAAAGTTTCAAAAATATCATTAATGCAATCATAAATGTTACCAGTGCAAATTTTTAATTTATATTATTTATTTATGTAAAGAGATGTGCATTGCATTTTCTTTTTCTTTATTATTATATCCTTCATCCTTGATTTATGTTTTATACCCTTGCAGAGTATTATAGTTTTAGTCAGAAATTTGCAACGCAGTGAAGGAGACATTTCCGACTCTAGAAATCATATCTATTCTTGATCAGAATCGACAGCCGGTAGATCTAGCCTTATCAGGCAGAAATAAAAATTTTATTAACATTTTTAAAATTTTACATACATAATTAAAAATGTCAAAAATAAAAGAAATTTTTTTTTTTTTAAATTAAAATGCAGGTTTATTAACCTTTCCAAATTAAAAATAAAACATTTTTGGCTTAGTTAAGATCGATTTTCATGATCTAAGTGCAAGCTGCAAGGTATACAAACTTCGGTTTCCCTAAGTTAACTCTTCTTCTTGTTATTTAAGTAAATAAATACGATATAAATCCTGGCATTCTGTATTTAGTTTAAAATTAAAAAAAAATATATATTATATGGTAAGCCATGCTTATAAATCCAATACTGTTGTCAGCAAAGTTGTGGTTTCTTAAATTAAGAATATTAGCATTCTCTGAATTAAATCCTTTTTTTATTCCTTTAAAAACAATGATAACATTGGCATTTTAAGACTCGACTGACTCAATTCCAGCACCTCTGAGACCGCTTGATTTAGTCACGAAATATCCAGTAAATTACCTATTGTATAAGCGGTGCAAATTTGTTGCCAATAGTTAGATAATTGAAAGAAACCCATTTGCATGTGCGAACGCAACCGAACACAAGAGCTGCAGGATTAATTGCGGACTCGTCCGCTTCCGATAGTTCTCAGGCTTGTTTATTATTGGGAATATATCAAGGTTCATTGGAGTGGTGGTTGTACCTACCGGCGAGCGAAACGAGTTTGCTGCTCCCACCAAGACCCGAGAGCAGAGTGGGCTTTGGTTTTCCAACGAGATTCAGAGAGAGAGAGAGCGAGAGTGAGAGAAAAACCGGCTTTCTGCGACTGCGTCTGCGTCTCTGGCTTTCTGCGAAGAATTCTCCCCGATAAGCTTCACTAGCCGAGCACTCTTTCCGGACCATTGGCGGCAGTAGCACTTCGACGGCGGCGCGCTAAACAACAAACCCGGATCGGATCGGATAGCTCAAGCGGTGATCGCGATCGAGATCGGCATCGGTATCGGGATCGAGATATATAATTGCTGCAATTTAATGCGGACGACGCTGTACCGCATACTTTGTCGTTTGCAATCGGAGACTTTGCGAACAGAGAACGTTTAAGATATTCGCCAAGTTCCCCAAATAATCGGCTTCGGTATTGAATTTCGATTAAAAACAAAAAAAAAGAAATAAGAAAATACAAAATCGTTTCCTAGTAGTGAGTGACAGGTCTCTGGCTGCCCGGGATCCCCATTAACTTTGAACCGATCTGATCGACTTTGATCTAATCCGAAGGCAAGGTCGTTCGGGGTCCATTCAAGCGAAGCCACAAATTGGCCATTTGAGCGGCTTAGAAAAAACACGGATCGATTTCGATTTCGCGTTCGGCTTCGGTTTCGGTTTCTGTTTCTGCTCCCCGAAACGAAATTTATTGAAGACGTGCTGGATGCGGAAGGACCGAGAGATCTTAAAAAAACACACACACACACACAAAATGTGCTTACTAAGCCAATGTGCCAGCGATGCCTCCGACTATTAATATTTAGTGCGGGTCCCAAAAAATGTCAATCACTTGATTACGAACGACAAACAAACAAAATCAGTGGAGTGCTCGAATTCGGGTTGCATAAATAAGGCGACCGACCACATGGAAAGTTAAAATTAAGAGTCAGACTGTGAAGATACGACCATTTTTCTCCGGAGTTCACATCGCAGCTCGTTTTAACCATTCAAAAGGTATAATTGAACTACTTCGTATGTACATATTTAATCGGCACACAGTTGGTGTTTTTTGGGGGAGAGTAAAATATATAAATCAAGTCTCTTTGCCGGAGACAAAATCAAATAAGTCCAGAGTGGCTAAAGGTGTATGTAATACTTAAAAATAACTTTGCTATGCTTTAGGTTTTTTTTAAGCCCCGAAAGCTTATTGTCATTTTAGAGAGTTTAAAGTTAAATAGAAATGTGGGTAATTCATAAAATCATATTTATATCACATATAAGACTACATATGCTAAATCTAAAGTAATATTTCGTAAGAGTCTAAGATCAATCTTTTAGATTGATTGATCTATTAAGAAATGTCTCTGCTAAATACAATATTTACAAATATAGTAAACAACAATAGCTGCTATAATTGATTAATGGGTTATTACAACACTACGTCGGAAATAAACAACCATTATTATTTATTAGATAATAGTTGATCATTGAACTACCTAAGTAGTCAACCTGGTTCCTTACCTATGCCAGTTTATTTGCTAAAGATCGGCAATTTAAAACTCTCCAAAAATAGTAAAAACCAGTGCCAAGCTATTAAGGACACTATATAATGTTAATAATATTTAATTGACCCTGATATATAAAAGCAATTTGCATGATTTTATCAGTCACTGGCGACTACTCAAAACTCACCAACTAAATACTTGTTTGCTTGGAAAATAAATTATTCTGCAATCTGAGATCTCTTTGGCTAATTTCCCAGTTAACAGCGACTTATAAACTGTTTATGAGGATAATCCCCGGCAAATGTTTGAAAAATCAAACCATATGGCGGATCTAATCAAATCGTTCACTCCATGTTGATGGATTGCATAATACATTCATCTGCAGCCAACTAGTGAGCTGTCGACTGCTGTTGCAGGAACTGGCTATGTCGGCATCGCTACAAATTTATATATATATAAATATATATATTTGTATCTACACGAACATGGCTACCAGCCAACGCAAACGCAAAAGCAAACAAGCTATGTACATACCTGGGCACTTAGCTTACTCTACTCTGCCTGTGCGTCGCGTCGCGTAGCGTAGCACTTGGAGGCAACAACAGCGGCGGAGCGACCTTGCCTGACCCACTTTACTCGGGGCAGTGCCAAAATTGACAGCTCTGCGGCATTTTACAATTTATGCTGCAAAATTACCCATAATGGCGGCGCTTTTTATGAGCGTGCGTGCTGGAGCATCGAAAAAACAATATATAGTATGTGAACGAGCTCAGCACCGTTCTCCGCTCGAAACTTTTACCATTTCTCATTTATAAAATCCGACACGCCGCTGAGGGGTGCAGTCAGCCAAAGGCCGTTGGCCGCTGCCCGATGGCTGGTTCCCCGATTACCGGTGGTCGGTCTATGATTTATTTTATGCAACGCGCGCGAGTCGTATCCATATATTTATTAATTGGGGGGCAGGCTGTTGGCCTCTCCTAAAACGCCAAATTAGACTACTGGAAAGCCATCCGATCGCTGCATCCCGATTAACAGTGCCCGGGGACGAGCGCTTAGAGTTAATTACATCGCCGACATCGGGCAGCGGGAAGGGGGGCAGCAGGCATGGGCAGTGGGCATCGCGCATCGCGCACCGCGCGCGTTCGTTGCCTGAGTCTTTCGTTTGCTGCGAGGCAACGGGACGCACATCCACTGTATGTGGCCCTGGAGCACCCCGCCCTCCGCCAGTTCGCACTGGTAATGGCGACTAGTTCTCGGCTATTGCTCAACAGTCTGGAGTCGTTAAAGTGTCGTTCAACCGCGTCTTAAAAATACAATTCGAAGTTGAAGCCTCGGCCCGACCGACCGCATGCAGAATGAAGAACAATAACTGAGCGAGGCGAAGGCACATAAAGACATTTATTTATGCTCGACGCCCACAATGTCGCCGCTGCAGTCTGCCTTTCTGCCGGCCGTACCGCTCTCTCATCGCGCCCGTACCGCTCTTGGCCAAAACTGTAAGCTCTTGGCCAACTCTCAGCGCGTCCCATTTGGCGGGGCCCAGGCCAAAGCCTGATGCGGCTCAAGCGGTTGAAGTGGAAATAAATTTTTGCTTTATTGAGGAGAGCAATTATGGCCTACAACGACGCGCCGATCCCTTACAACGGCTGCAAATAGATTTTCTGTTCTTTAACACAGTCCTAGCCTCCGCCTCAATCCCAAACCCAATTGTGGTCCGTTTGCACTGGGAGAAATGGATTCATAGAAATGGGGTTAAAGTGCAAAGTTTTGGGTCATTTGGGAAAAGGGGATCTTGGAAAAGCATTATTACATGCTTAAATATCTCATAGATCATTACCTTGAATTCACATTATATGCATTATTAAAATCTTTAAATTTCGAAAAGACTTTGACTAAATGTACTCCCCATTTTCGCTGCGTGCATTAATGCCCCAGGCCTCCGCTCCGCCAGCCAGCCATCAGTCACAGTCTTTGTCTGGCCGTCTACGTGGCTTCCCTCATCCGTTGACGGTTGGTAATCCACCAGACTGGAGCTGAAGGCTGGCCAACGCATAAGTTGGAGGACCTCGACGTGGATGTGGATGTGGATTTCGATGTGGAAGAAGCTCAGCTTGATGCGGCTTTAACAACGAAACAACCATTAGACGACGGGGATGGGTATTTAAACCGCGTTGGCAATGCGAAAATAAATGTAAATCAACTTTGCACAGAGCCTGAGTGCATTTTCTTATAAAAGTTCACATAAATTAAGCCAATTAATTTCGTGTCTGCCAGCGGCCCGTGGCTGGGTGCCGATAAAGTCGAGATTCAATTTGAGTGCTCAACACGCTGCCTCTGGGGCTGGGTTTCGCTGGGGATTCGATCGCCGATGGCTGTGCCTGGGGCACCACGAGCCCTCGAATAAGCCAGACGATGCTGCTGCTGCTGCCTCTTTGGCCAAAGCCATCTCTCCAGCTCCATCTGCATCTGCATCTGTAGCTGTCTTCGCTGTCAATCCCACGCACCATTTTATGACGCTGCTCGCTAGGATTGCTGTTATTGCATTCATTGGAGTCTTTTATTTACATTTTTATTTTATTTTCCCTGCGTTTTCCCTCGTAGGATCGAGGGAATCGTAGGAACCGGAGGAGCCATAGCCCCAAAACAAAGCGGCAGCATGACGGATAAAAAAAAAACGGAGAGCCGACAGGCGAGACGAACGAAATCCGGACGACGGAGGAGGCACAGTGGGGCGGATTGTTGATAAAATATTTTCATATTCATATAAGGAATATATACATTTGTGGTTTAATACAGGAGAAATATTAATAAATCCAATGAGTATTTCAAGATAGAAAAGACCCTTTGGAGATTTGGATATTACTTTTAATTTTTGGCTAGCACCACTGTGCGAGGGCGATGGCGATGACGGTGTAGATCTCGGGGTTTCTTAATATTTATCAGACGATGATGGCGAGCCGGAGACCCAAAGCCGAACTCGAAGCTGGAGCCGCGGCGGCGTTGGCGTTGGCACCCCGACTAATCGAATAGTCTGTGGTCCAGCCCCCGTGGTCTGCAGCTGAATCCACATCCGCGGCTGGAGCGGAGCTGTACTGAAGCCGGGGATACTAAGACACATTGTTTGGGCTCTTCATTTAAAATCGGCTGTGAACTGCAGGCCAACATCTCTGCTGAGAGCCTGCAGCTGAACCATGAACGATGTCTAGGCCGCTGTGCGTTGTTAATTATAGGAAAATAACTGAAACAAAGGCAAAGAAACGAAGCGTCGTTGTCGGCCAACTGTTTGGAATTGTTCAGATGAAAGGAAAATATCACAGTCGCTATAGCAATGATAATGAGAAGCCGCTGAAGTTCACAAAGAAGAGGGGTACATCACTGAACTATGGCTATCACAGAGCACTGATAATTATGATAAGTAGTTGTGTTAATATTCTATTTATTTTATAAGAGTTTTATTTGTATATCTACTACTATCCACATATTTTATTACAAAGATCTGATAAAGAAAATTAGCTTGGCCTTGAGAAATATATGCAAAGAATGTGCAACAGACAATGCAAATTCTTAGAAAGCAGTAAGGTCTTTGTGTCGATCAAAGATATGGTTATTCAGTTAGACGATGGAAAAAACTGTCTTTCGGTGTTGCTTTTTAATAAATTGCTTGCAAATAGTTACAGTTAAGCTAGTAAAAATTCACCCTTTTCATGAAGCCTCTGGCCATATAAGCACCTAGTATTACTGCTGAGCTTTCAAATTTTTACCTTTTTTGAAATCCGCTCTGCTTTTAAGCGGCACAACTTTGCCCCCGAAGGCTTATTTAATTCAGTAAGCAATATGTACAGAGCGTTTTATGGGTCGCAATTAAAATACAGGAATAATATATTAAAAACGCTGCAATTCTCAGACATGCAGTAGTAGTTATCCCTGCTGCTTCCATTCCGCGCAGCCATGGTGGCTTTATGCGTATTTATTTTACCCAGCGAGGCGCACCCAGAAACACGCCCGCAGCTGCGGCAATAAAAACTTTATAGATGCAGATATGTACATACACTGCAAAAATCGCCAGCAAATACCTGAGCACAATATACTATATATATCTCGCTATATATGTATAAGTGTACGTGTGTCTGCTGACGAGCTGACAGACAGACAAAACCCCAAAGACGGAAAGGAACGGCCAGCGGCCTAAGTCCCAGTTCCAGGCCCCAGACCTGGCCAAAGCCCAGCCCCAACCTCCATCACCATCCCCATCCCCAAGCCAAGTCCAGATCCCCATCCCGAGTCCCCATCCCCTGAAGTCAAAACAGGAAAGGATAGACGGGGCTTCTAGCTTGGTGAAGGACGGTCGACGGTCGCATGGGGGACACGAACGAGCCACGAAATAAACGTTGATTACGAGTCTGCGCCGCTAGCTGCCTTCGCCGTCTACTGGCGGTTGCACTTTGCAAAAAATGCAATTCTACTATTATTTAGTACAATTTTCCAGCTTAAGAAGAGAGAAATTAAATATAGAACTGAAGGGAAATCTCTACAGTACAAAGTCCTTTGTGGGTATGAAACTGGTATGACATATTTCCAGAATTTCTTTGTTGATTTGCAGGAATATAAGAGGTCCTCTGGGCTTGCTTTTAATTTCTTGAATTTTGAATTTTAAACCCTTTTAGAAAGTATCGAATCGAAAATTGATATATAAAACGATTAAAATTAAAAACAATAAAAATTTTTTGATGATTTTCGATAAAAACTATCATTAAACATTAAATTCGATATTTTGTAGATTTCAAAACTTGGTTTATCTAACTTAACGACACTAAAGATTTATATTTTATCGTTGATATATAATAATACAATTTTGTCTTATTATCCATCCGACTGACTTTACTTTTGTAGCTGTTTTTAGCTTTAAATAAATCTTTAAAAAATTGCTTATATGTTTGCTTAAAAGCCCCATTTAAAACCCCTTAAAGTCCCTTAGTTTTCCGAGTGCAGTTGTTTGTTGCTGCCCGCTGTCTGGCTGCAAGCTCTATTGTCGTGAAGCAGATTAGTTTGCCATCAGGTTCAACTTTATTTGCAACACAAATTTTCATTCTACTTGTGTGCAGCCACGGCGCAGTCGCAGCCAGTTGGCGAGGCTGATGCAGCTCTGGCCCAGCCCGAATCCGAGTCCGCGCCCGAGTCGAGTCCCAAGCCCAAACCGAATCCGAATCCGAGCCGAATCCACAAAAACAAAAACCAAAACAAAACAAACCCAAAAAAAAAGAGCTCACGAAGCTGCGTGCTGGAAGTTGCAGTTTTGTTGCAGTTGGATTTTGAACCGGAGCTGAGGCAGCCCAAAAATTGAACAACGCCCAAAATCTTGTTTCGCTCCAGAGTGAACTCACGAGCTCACCGCCGCGCCCGCAGTGGAGTGGGAATATACTCGTCCAGGCCATGGACCACGGCAGACCGCAGACTAGACCAGAGACTAGACCACAGACGCGGCTCGGCCGAGCAGGAAGCATTGATCATTAGCGAGGGTCGAAGTTTACATACCCTTCACTTGGGCAGCACCAAATGGGGCCTAATGGATTTCGGGCCACTTTGTCAATTTGCAGTCCATAAACAAGGCCATTGGGTAAAGACGGTGAAAGAAGAGTGTTTTAATATATCCTTTCTCCGGATCATTTCGAATATATAGCCAAGAAAATGAAAAAATCATGGCTCTGCTATAAATCAGGCTAAATGATTTTCAATGCACTTATGGCCAAAGTGACATTAAAAATTTCAGTTAAATGTTTTTCATGTTCATTTGAGAGATGCTAATAAGCTAAGACTTGCCCCTTTGTACATTTAATGGAGAACAATGATTTTTAAACCCATTAAGCTGGGAAATAATTTTCGCAAAGTAGCTTGTCTTTCTTTTAGAAAGCTTAATGAATATATAATAAAGAGTATACGCTTTGGCTTATATAATGTTGAAAGTATGATCTTTAAATATATAATTAACAAATCAAATAATTTAAAAGTAGTTCTGTTCTCTTAGAAGATATTAACAAAAATAAGGTTGCTAATATTTGAGGAAACAAATATTCACAGCTCTTCAGTAGGTTGAAATGTTTCAGGATATTATAAATAATAAGCAGCAAACAAAAATATCTCATACATTAAAGGAAAACCATCTACACTACCTTTAAAGTTTCTTGGTTTAGAGATCTCACCCTGAAAGTTAGTAAGTTGTCCTTGAATATATATTTAAATTATTTACTAAAGATGACTTTTACTATGTTTAGTAAATCATCTCTTTTGAAATTCCTCCGACACCTCGTTTACCTAGCTCAAAACTCATAAATCGGAACATAAAAGAAGCAAACTTTTTAATAACTCCGCTAATTAGGTCACCTTTGGAGCAGCAGAGAATGCCAACTGCTTAAAGGAGAAGCTTGGCCATTCATCTGGCCATGTGTTTGCTGCTCCCTCGTCTCCTAAAAATTTCTGAGTAGCACAAATTAAGCCATTTTGGGTGGTAATAAATTCAACTGACTCACACTCCCTGCCAGGCCGCGGAGAAATGTAGTCTTGCCTGAATGCGCGGCGTTATATGAACGATTGTTTAATCCTATATATAGACCTGGGACCAAGACCAAGACATCGAGGCGTTGGCCGCAGATCCAGCTCGGGATCTCCGACTGGAGCCGGGCAACTTCATTGCCAGTAGCTGGAGCTGGCCAGGCTGTCTGACTGGGAGTACGGGTTTCTAATATGTGTGTTAGGAGAAATTCGGTCAAATGGCACAAAAATATATTGTGAGCCGTGTGTTACGTTTGTTGCGCAACAGCAGCCGGAGCCCCGAATTGCGAACGGGATTGGTATTAGGATTGGGATTGGGCTTTGGGAACCGAGAGTGGAACTGGAACTGGAACTGGGCCTGGCGCTTGCCGCCTGGCGATACTTGCAAATGAATGCATTATCGGGGCGCACATTTATTCAAGCCAAGCTTCAGCCTATATGCACACAGATTCATTATGTGTCTCTCGGCCTTTCTAAGCCAAATGCGGGCCAGGCCAGGCCAGAAAATATTGCAACACGCCGGCGAGGCGGCCAAAAGCGAGGGTGTCGGGTGGCCATAGCCATAGCCATAGCCATTGCCTCGCCTCCAAGTCCGATCTCCGGCTGCCTGGGATCCGACTGACATAACTGGTCATTGGCTTGCTGCAGCTCCAGCTTCAGCTCCAGCTCTGGCTAAGGACTCGGCGATGCCACTTAGATGCAGCTGCACAAACTGGAAATTGGCAAATACAGCTAGCACGAACAGCAGACGGCCAAAACCGGATTGGCAATAGCTCACCGCGAAGCTGTTCGCAAAAAAGCCTGAGCTCGCAATTTAAGCAGCCTCGGCAATGCGAGGTTCACTTCGTTTCGGGCCACAAGGAGCTGTAGTTGATGCACTGCGAAAACAGCAACCAGATTTCTTAATTTACAATTTAACAGCCAAATACTATGGTCTTTGTTATGGAAATATAACCAACCAAGGTAAAGACTCTTCAAGAAAAGTAGCAAACCCATATTCCTATATTGTCTATTACAACTCAAGCTTTCTTCTATAACATTAGATTAAGTAGAATATCTTGGATGTCTTCTCTCAGTGGTTGGCCTCTGCGGCTGCTGCTGCTGTCTGTTTGGCCAGTTTTGTAATTACGTGGATCACACACGTGAACGCTAAGGGCCAGCGAATGCGGCCAGCAAATGTTTGCGGGCCAGGATTTGGTCAATGATTCGCCGCCAGTGGCTACTGTCTGCAGGCTCCTCTGATTCTCGAACCTCCAATCTCAGCCGATTCTCCAGCGTTCGGGGCAATCAGAGAAGAACCCATTCTTCGGACCCAGATTGCCTTGCCACTGTGTGTCTGTCGGACGGAGCCCCTCAATTTGCCCAACAGCTCGGCGGGATGAGTGCAAAAAGCCTACACTGTCATTTCAACACCGTTTAATGTCCGCTGTCATTTGTGTCAGCGTTCCGGTCCGAGCTTTATCATCTTTCACGCTGTGTGTACTTACCAATTTGAGCGATTTGGGGCTAAGAAAACGAAAGCCGTCTCGATCTGTTTCTCGATTCCCTTCGCCGGCGAGAGAGGGACGAAAAGGAGGAGACATTCCCCAGGGTTTGCGGAATTTTCATTAGAATAACGAGTTTCCAGAGCTGCGGCAGCAAGTAGACCAGAAACACGCCGACAAGCTGCGAATCGTTTTGTAAGAGCAAAGTGCTGACTCGCGGTGAAATGCGTCTAAAGTACCGCTTGTAATTGTCGCACATGATTAAACGTAATAAAATCTCTCTGCGTTTAGACAGTCGAGACGTGACCGCTTGAATGACCGCGTTCCCGGGCCAACGATGACCGATATGATGACTGCAGAACAAAGCCCCGGCAAAGACGTAGCCCAATTATATGCCATACACGGGTTCTGTCTTTTGGGCCGGGAAGCACATACTCTTAACCAGGCACGAGCTGTTCAACCCGTCAGGTAGCCCCATAAACCGGTGACTCTCTCCGAAAGCAGATGAATCGACACTTCACTCGGCTTTAATTGCGTTCAGTTACATAAAGGTCATCGTGGTTTTATGAGATCAGCTATAAAAGGATCCCTAGATATGATATTCTTTCGGTCACATAATGAAAGTTATTAAGTTATTATAATTTGTAATTTGACATAACTTTGTTGGCCGTGAAGTTGAAGCCAATTTAGTTAAATATTCCCAGACCATTTAAGGTTTTATTTGTAGTAAGTCTAATTAGAGATGCTGATAATCAATCTCAAGGTTAAATATCTTTTTTAATTGTTTGCTGAAAATAATTATGATATATTTATAAATTTAATTACATTTTAGATAAGTTAAAAACTTGTTCGTTTATGGAAGATTTTAAAGTAAAGTTTAAAGCTTTAATTTTTCAAATAATGACTATTTGAAACAATAATAATTTATACTTAAAACGTAATAAAAGAAATAGAGAAAATGTAATGTAATGAAAGCGATAAAATCGATTGAAATTTGTAACGAAGATCTATATAAAAAAGTAATTAAGACAGTAGATCCATCATCCATTCTTGTCTAATTTTTAAAGGCCATTCATGTGGCTCAAAAAGCGATAATCTCCCCTACTGTATATAAAATTCGATGTACTCGGCTGCCAATTGATGTGAGCTGACGAGGATCTGCACAGATTAATGGTGCCGATTGTAATGGCCAAGCTAAAATAATTGAGGCAGGAGATACCTCTTCGTTGTGCGCTGTAACCTTTTAAAGTGTTAAGTTCATAATTTATGCCCATTTCAACATATTGCCAAACCGCTTTCAGCCAAATCATTTCTCTCGCTCGTATGCGAGTAAGTGGCCCAAAAACACAAGTACTTCAGCTCTCCATCTCCAACTCCAGCTCCAGCTCCAGCTCCGGCGGCGGAAAAACATTGACCAACTGGTCTTAATCGCTGTGAAAAGTCGTTGCTCAGAGCGATTGCATAAAGCCGGGTACGGAGCGAGGGTATTTTGTTAATTAATAATATTACAACTCGGCCTGCTGTTTGAGTATTTTGTTCACAGTGCCAAAAACAGAGCGCGGTGCGACAAATAGGCATTCGTAGATCTCTTAATTGCATTATTTATCAGCCGCCGCACAAATTGCTCTCTTCTGTTGGTCATGGCTACATGGCTTTAGGAAAAAATGAAAGTGCTGCAGTATTAATTATGAAATCTAATTCGATTTCGAAGCCGCTGCCCAGTCCGCCCCGAACGGAAAATGAAAGTAGACAAAGTGGACGGTCAGTCGTCCGCGCGGACCGGAATCCGGAATACGAGCTAAACTTTAGCAGTTCACACTTGCATTCCCCCCAGACCGAGGCCGAAACAGAAACCAAAACCGAGACCGAGACCAAGACCGAGTCCAAGCCGATCCCAAACGGCGCTGCAGTTCGCGACTTGGAGTCCGACCGCATTCGACTTGGCCCACAAACAGAAAAAGTTATGCATTTGGACGATGATTCGGCATGGTTTGTGGCTTCGGTCACCAATGTGCATTGCACAACCGATCCCTCGATCATCTATTAGACCTTTTCCGAGATCTATAGATGCAGATCAGCTGCCGCGTTTCCATTTAATTGATCAATGATGATGCATTACAAGTTTTCTATTAAATTGAATTGCCTTGCGACCCCGAATTAACACTATCCATTCGATACGCATTGCGTTATAATTAAATTTTAATAATGAGTCTAATGGGGCAGGAAAAATTCAATTTACTTCTTGTTAAGAAATCGATATGAAGATGGAGTAAGATTTTAAACAACACGTTTTCTTCCTATGGCTTCTTGTTATTATTAAAGGAAGGGTTACTTTACCAATGATTTTCGGAACTTTAAAAAAAAATATAATATGCTTAAACTGTTTTCAAAAACTAATTAAAATATCTTGAAAATGCCTAAACTCTATAATTTATTTTAGTAACAATTCCGTGCTTCAACTTATTATGATAATTATGACGATTACCTTAATGCATGGTGTTAATGTTGAATAAACAAAAACAGATTAAGCGTAATCATCAACAGCTTTGGTGTTATTTGCATTTGTGGCAAACAAATATAGGAACTTCATACACAAAAGCTTCATCAAAAAGGTAAACGTTTATTTATCACGAAATTACAATTAAAGGCTAAATAATAGCCTCTAAAAAGGCAAACTAAATAACTTGTGTATTTGTTGAACAAAGGATAAGGACCTTACCAAGCTTTAGCACCACCTTTAATGTGCGATTAAGACACTTAATTATCTTAAGAGATTCTATACGATCGTATCTCTTGTTAATGACTACTTAGCTTAATTTTTGGCAACCCCTTTCCTCCTTGCAGAAATGGCTTCCACTAGTAGCAGTCAGCCGGAGCAGAGCCGGTCACATGCCATCCCGCTATGCCGCCTGGGAACAGAGCCGAGCAGCCGGACGACGGCTGTGGCGGAGGAGCCCAGCGAGCGGCGGGAGTGCTACTACTACAGCCCGACCAACTCCCTGCATCGCCATCATCATCATCCTAGGCATCACCAGCATCATCATCATCATCATCACCAGAGCCAGCAGATGCACGGATGGCCATCGCGACTGGGTCCCTGGATCGGACCCTGGCTGGGCGCAATGACCGCCTATCGGCTGCTGACAATCAGCCTCCTAATTGGCATTCTGTGTCCACATCACGTCCAGGGAGCGGACCCCAAGTTCGATCCCACCACGCGCATGCGCCTGGTGCTGGTGCCGGCGGACGCACAGGTCAACTCGGTAATCTACAGGTTGCGTGCCACCGACGAGGAGTTCGACTATCCGCTGACCTTCGAGTTCGTGGGCGATGCCAGCGCCTCCACGGTCAAGGTAGAATCGCTGCCCTGCACCAAGTACAACTCGGTGTGCCAGGCGAACATCGTGCTGCAGCGGAGGCTGGAGCCCGGACGCTACTACGACTTCCAGGTCTCGGTGAAGGACACCAAGGGCGGCATGACCACGCAGCTCTGCTCAATTACGGCCACCAACTTCACCACGCCGCACGACCTCATCTTTCCGCACAAGCCCGGCATCATAATGATACCCGAGGTGAGAACACTTCCCATATTCCAGCTCCTATTTTCCCCCCATCTTCCCGGCGGCTCCTCCTCCCGACCACATGTGCCTTCGGTTAGAACGTTTCAATTACCAATTACAAATAACGCCCGTGAAGAAGTATGTGCACTGGGGGAAAAGTCACAGCCCCAAGATCCGATAGTTGCAGGCTTCTTTCCAATCAGATATATCTCTGACATCTCGAAAAAAAATAAATTGCAAGAGAATGAGCCATCCCAAGACATTGCCTAACATTTCTGGCACTTCAAATACCTCGAAACAGTAAATTTAAACATATAATATAGTAATGAGTGGCTCTGGGCAGTAGTTTCTCTGAGTGCTCCACGCTTTAATGAAGCAGTAATCAGATAAGCCATTAGAGGCACGTCCCCCAATGGGAAGATGCTATTCGTTTTCATAAGCGATGCTCGTACACGATAATCATTGTTATGGTGCAAAATTACAAGCCGATATTCGGACAGGGTCAAATGTGTAATTTTCCCCAGCGTCCAGCCAACCAACATATCCCAGCTATAACCCCGATTTATCTTTTAAGGATGCTAAACGCGGCACGGAATTGGATTACGTAATTGCCCGCAAGAATCCACTGTTCCAGAAACCAGTCTACCTCGAGTTATGGGTAAGTGGATACGGAGACCCCTAACCCAACGGGGCCTTTGATTTATAACTCGTCCTCTGCCGTTCTTGCCGCCAACAGGGTTCTCCGCTGTTTGCCATAAGACAGAAAATCGTATCTTCCGAGACCACAGAAGGCACTGTTTTCCTCCTAGGACCATTAGACTTTGAAAAGCAAGCCATGTACCATCTAACTATACTAGCCAATGTGAGTACCGATAGAGAGACAGAGAAATTAAACTATTAAACATATACATGATGTGAACCCATATCCGGTCGTCCGCAGGATGCCTATGCCGAGCCTGGTCAAGACAGTCGCAATATAGCAGGCATGGAGATAGTAGTCATCGTCCAGGATGTCCAGGACCAGCCACCAGTGTTCACTTCCGCTCCGCCAGTCACCAAATTGCCACCGGGCATACTGCCAGGAGATAAGGTATATACTAGCCTCAGCTCTTTAGTTTTCTGATTCTTATTCTGATGTGGATTCTATATAGATACTGCAGGTCCATGCAGAGGACGGCGACAAGGGAAATCCCCGGGAAGTTCGCTATGGCTTGGTCTCTGAGAACAATCCATTTACATCGTTTTTCGACATTAACGAAACAAGCGGTAAGTAGAGTCATTATTTTAATATTACAAATATTACTCACAGCTCGAATCCAGAAGCTTATTAAATAACAGGTTGTACTATCTAACCTTTGGCGTTGCCAACTAAACAAATAACACACTTTAATTCACCTTTCGAGAGGCTCTGCAAGATGCAATGTGGTCACTCGCAAGAATGTTTGCATAATACTTACACTCTGCTCACTCTGCTCCAGCGTCCAGTGTCCGTCGTCCGGGGTCCGTCGTCGAGTGTAATAAAATAAGATAACATCTTCATGGGACACTGATAGTGCATAGATAGGGGAAAATTTCAGTTTTCTGCGGGCTTAGATGCATTGCAGATTCCCATAGATCCATAGATCCATGGAGGAGGCAGAAGGCAACAAAAAGTCCCTCCTCCTTGGCCTGCCTTTTGCAAATATAGTCGCAGGAAGCAAGAAAAATGGTCTGCGCATGGGCAGCGGACTTAAAAATATTGACCACAAGTAAAGCAAGCAAAATAAATTGGACGAAAATCAGAAACCACAACAGCCAGACGGGGACAGAGAGAGAGAGAGGTGGAGATGTGGAGAAGTGGGGAGGGACTGGCCGCAGAACAACGTCAGGTAACCGATATTAACATAACTACCAGGTGGCTTCGAGGCGAGGGAGCTTCGAGCACGGAGCACCGGGCACGGCAACCCGCTTTGTCGTCAGACTCGTTAGATAGAAGCAGCCATCTCCTCCAGCACTCCACTGCACTGTGGTTCCCCGACTCCAGGCACTGGCACTCCAGCGACTCCAGCGACTTCCTCCGGTCCGACGTCGACGCGAGGCAATACCCGTTCGTTGCGGCCAAGTTCTGTGCCGCAATTTGGCCCATTCCCCGCTGGCGTCCCATCCCCCCTGTGCGACCACAAATGCACAGAGACTTCCTTGTTTCGTGCTAGTCTCGTCTCGTTTCGTCTCGTCTCTTGGCCTGGCTTGGCAGTAGCACTTTGATGACTTTGGCTATGACGCCGCGACTCGCGCTCCTCACATAATGGCCAGGCTGTCTCCACCTCCGCCTCCTCCTACCTCCTCCATCAGCAGCTCCTCCTTTGGCCCCTCCCTCTGGCCCACTCAGCCCACAATTTCCTCAGTGGGAAGCAGTTTTGTGAACGGCCTTTGAGGCCTTCCACGAAGATTCACAGTTTGCTGGCTGCTTGTTCCAAATGAATTTCAAATTGGAATCCCTTCGGGGCAAAGCAATTAACAGCATTATGGTCGATATTCCCACTGCCCAGATTTATTAATAATGGCTTACGTTACCTGCATCCAAAAGGAGGTATTATAAGTGGGCTGGAATATATATTATATACCATTCTATTGGATAGCAAATAAAGTTGGTGACACCTGAAAGATTTTTATACAAAAATTACTTTTTAAAGCATCTAAATACACATAGTCCCTAGGAATAACGAGAAAACCCAATTAAAAATACATAGCATTGACCTTGATCTTTTTTTTCCTGTGTAGTGTTACGTTATACCTATTTTTAGGAACACAAAAAACGCGAGTTGCAGCCACGCAATAATTACTTAACGGCATAAATGCCTGAAAAATATGGAGAAGCTCTTGGAGAATAAGCGCCTACCTGATTAAGAATTCAAATTGCGAACCGTAAACCAACTTAAACTCTGCTCAGAAAGGTTAATTTGGCAGTTCTAAGCCTTGAGAATCTGGCCAGAGACCCTGCTACCGCTTCAGCTTATCCCCAGAAGGTTTATGGGTGGGAAACTTTTCTTTCTGGCTGCACAGAATCTTAGCATATTACTCAACGGCCACCGGGGAAACAGTACAAGGAGACCATAAAAAAAGCGTTCAATAAAAAATTGGAAAAAAAGCATAATCAACATGAAGTGAACTTGGCGTGGGAACTACCAACTTTCTGCACCATTTATCAGGTTTACTGATGATGGCTCCGTAAAAAAAAGAAGGCAACCTCTTTGGCTCACAGCGTTCACAGCTGCCCCGCAGCATTGAGTTTTCCTATCTTTTTTCTTTTACGCAAATTAGCAGGGAGGAAATGCAAAAAAAAGAAGTGCATTTCCCATACTTGACCTTCATAATTGATGTGGCTCAGTCTTGGTAGTTAGAAGGTTAAGGTGGAACTCTTTAAAAGGAAGAAAATAAGTACTGAAGAGATCAAATATTTTCAGTTTAAATATGTGACTATTTTTTTAAATATAAACTAATTATTTATAACTATAAAGGTTGTTGTTTATTTTATAAAGATTTCAATAAGTATTTTTCTTTTTTTAAACCTTTTTTTATTATTATAAACAATTAATTCTGACACATCCCCAATTTTATATTGATTTCTTGTCTTGCAGGTGAGATCTTCCTGATGCGACCCCTCGAGGACATTGCCTTCATCACGCATGTGGGTGATCCGGTGCTGCTCACCGTAATTGCGGAAGAGGTTAAGGTGGGTCGTGACGAGCCGCCCGCACTGGCCTCCACGGTCCAATTGGCGTTCTTTCTGCCCGATCGCACCAATTCGCCGCCGTACTTCGAGAACGATCAGTGAGTACTATTACTATGCCAGCAGGCTCCCATTGGGACAGCTGGGGGGGAGCTCAGCGGGATTTTGGGGGAATCCACATCGAACTTCTGGGGGGCGAGGGCAAGGGCAAACCTGCTCAACCACTATGGACTTGGGGCTCCGGTCCCTCGAAGTGCAATTTGGCGAGGTAGGAGTGATGTTGCTTATCCAAAAATAAAAAAAAAAAGGGGGAAAAACAGAAAACGGAAAACAAAAAAGACACCAAAGCTGCTGCGACCAACACAAACAACAAATTTTAGCCGCGTCCATTAGCATAAAGTCCTAAAATTCTTGGCATAGGCTCCAACGATGACGGCGATGGCGACAAGACGACGACGAGCAGACTCAGGGAAGACTTGGGAGACGACGACGACCAAGTCGAAGACGAGCACTATAAACTCTTCTGCTGAAATCAGCGACTCCAACCTCCATTTATGCGCACTAACTTTGAACTCCGGTCCGTCGTCCCAGCCGAATTCCCGACAAACTGGAAACTGCCAACTGCTAGTCCAGGCTGCTGCAGTCGGAAAAAAGTTAGCCATTTACTGGGAAAATATTCTATAAATTATAAGTAAATTGCTAGCTGCAAATGGAACTTTATGGATAGCTATTGAAAGGCAGTTGTGTAATTTAGAAATTTTTTATAAACTATTAAAAGATTAAAAGATTCTTTGAGTACTGGAAAATCTTTATTTGATTTATGAGAAAATACGAGAGTAAGACGATGTTCCAATATTTCTGTCAAACTAATTCTCAATTGCAAAGATCTTGTAATTTAATTTATTTATTGAGAATTCAATGGAGTATTTTTTTGTTAAGTTACTTTTTTTTGAACTGCAAAAAAAAAATGTCGCTATAATTGCCCCGAAAATAAGTGACCAATCTTATTTTTGACTGTAGAACTAGCTTGTCGCACGCCTTTACAACAGTGTACAGCGTTCACGAAGTTCTTTCTCCATGCTAATCTCTGGCTCACGACTTTTCTCTTCCTTTTGTTCCTCCTCCTGCCTGGCACCTTCCTCCTCCAACCCGCAGCTACGTCTCGAGGGTGGACGAGAACGCCCCGCAAGGCACCGCTCTGACGTTCGTTGATCCCTACGTGCCGCGGGTCTACGACGATGATACGGGCAAGAACGGCGTCTTCTCGCTTACGCTGCTCAACAACAACGGCACGTTCGAGATCTCGCCGAATGTGGCGGAGCGGAGCGCCGGATTCCTCATCCGGGTGCGGGACAACTCCCTCCTGGACTTTGAGCAGCGTCACTCGGTGCAGTTCCAGGTGCTGGCCCAGGAGCTGGGACCGGCCACCAATCTCTCGGCACTGGTCAACGTCACTGTATATATCAACGATGTGAATGATAATGCTCCTGTGTTCGAAATGCCTGCCTACTCCGTGGAACTCCCCGAGAACATGACAGCGGGCACCAAGGTGGTACAGGTCCTGGCCACGGATCCGGACTCGGGCCTGGGTGGCAAGGTACGCTATACGGGCATTCTGGGCTACCTGAACACATCTCTAAATCTGGATGCGGAGACGGGCCTGATTACGGTGTCTACCAACAAGCACGGCTTCGACCGAGAGGTGATGCCCGAGTACCACCTGTACGTGGAGGCGCGGGACATGGACGGCGAGGGTAACCGAGCCCAAGTGCCACTGATCATCAAGCTCATCGATGTCAACGATGAAACGCCCATCTTCGACAAGGATCTCTACGAATTTATACTCGCTCCCGACCTGCTGGGCTTCACCACCACCGCGGTGATCCATGCCGAGGACAAGGACGCCACTGCTCCGAACAACGAGGTGCGCTACGAGATTATTAACGGGAACTACGACAATCAGTTTGTCCTGGACAAAGTGTCCGGTGAGCTGACCGTTAAGGAGAGGATTCACCTGCGGTCCAAGAAGAATACCAAGACGAGGAGACGTCGCCAGACGGGCGCCGATGACGAGGACACCGATATATTCATCCTAACTGCCAGAGCCTACGATCTGGGCGTGCCCGTGCGCTTCTCCACCACTACGATCCGCATTTATCCGCCAGAGAGCCGCAAGAGAACGGTCACCTTTGTGGTGCCAGGACACCATCCGGACAAAGCCAAGACCGAGGAAACCCTATCGGCCATCACGGGCGGCAAGGTGTACATCCAGAACATGCGACCCTTGAGACCCGATGAGCCAGGTGCCAAGGACATACCAGCGGGAAATTCGGGTATCAAGGAGCGCAGCGTTGTCACTGCCACTGTTATATACGACAGCTCCTCTGTGGTGGACATATCGGAGATACAACAGCGACTGTCCCAGCACAACAACTCGTATGCCATTATGCCGCAGGACACTTCCTCCACGGATGTAAGTGAATCCCCGGAAGGACCGGTTGACTTCATTGCGTTTAATAGACTCTCACCCCCTTGCAGACCCAGTACAAGGCGGAGAACAAGGTGCTCTTCTGGCTGCTCATCCTCTTGGCCACCCTAGTGGCCCTGACCATACTGATCCTGCTGCTCTGCTGCATCTGCTCCTGGTGTCCCCTGTACGGGGCGGCAACGTAAGTAGCTTCTTACAGTATCTTAATTTTGGGGGGGAAATAAGTATACTTAATCTGTGGATAGGCCAAGTAACACTCATATTACTCCAGGTATTTTACCTGAAAGGCCAAACTATAGATGTGCCTGTCATTATCCATAGCTTATGTATTAATAGTATTCAAGAGAACCAAGTCCAACCTACTAAAACTGTATAAACTGAGTAACCACTTGTTGACTCCATCACTTAGTCGCTGTGATAAAAGCAAAATCGTAAATTAATAATATTCCGAGTGCATTGAAAACTCGTTGGCACTCTTACATCTTAATAGTGGCAATAATATTTATTAAAAGTTTTCGTGGTTCAATAAGTCTTGGCTTGAAGTAACCGTTGAGTATTTACGATGCCCAATAATCGTTAAGATCGTAAAGGCGCAAATGCTGACATCGGTTTATTAACTGAATTAAGTGCAGCGCCAGAGCCAAGTATTGAGTCCAACTGGCAAACGAGTAATTTAACATTCCTGCAATAATCTACATATACGTATTACCAACATCACAACCATTCTATCTATGTATAATCTTTTATTCTTCTCTTGTAGCAAAAGAATAGTTAATATCAGTAGAACGGAAGACGATGTGCATCTAGTGCATAGGGAAATGGCAAATGGAAAACATACAAAATCTGTTCAGGTAGATTTTGAACTTTTTCGAATTCAATTGTAGTAGTAAACGTAATGCAAACGTAAACGCACTTAAAAAACAAATCTTACAAAATTGCAAAAGCTCTCAATTTTAAGTTTTTCATTTTTGATTTCCTTATTGACTACGAATATTTGACATTTCTACACAAAATTTGCACATAAAAAACCCGTATTGGATGTGGAAGTCTGTCTAACTAACCTGGCCGGGGACATTGCACAGAGCAGTTGTTGTTAACAATAAAATAACACAAATAATATTGTTGATGTCTCGTAAAAGACTTTAATGCCCATAAACAAATTGTTATATCATTAAATTTGATGTGGCTTTAAAGCGTATCACTTGACAGAAAACAATTAAAAAACGTACGTTAACTTCAGAATTAATAATTCATCTTAATAAATTTGTAAACCTAAAACTACTGCTCTGTGTAAGCTCCCCTTAATCTTCGCTGCATCATAATTCTCTTCAAGAATCATTTGCTTTTTTAGACTTAGAAAAATCATGTTTAGCCAGCTTTTGTAAGCAAAATTGTTGCGTGACTTTCAGGTCGCCGAGTGGATGGGAAGACGCGATGCCTGGTCAGCGGAGAAACCTCCCGATACCCGAACGAAGCCCACCCGCTGGGAGTTCCACGATGGACGTGAGCAGCTTGACGAAGACGTAGGCCGGAGCCAGGATATGGTCGAGGGACGTCACGTCCAGTCGGCCGAGGAGCAACAGCGACGCGTTCGCATCAAGTAGGAATCCACAGAAATCGAAATCCACCCAGAAACTAATAATTACATTCCCTTCAACACCTCCAGGAATAACCGCACAGCCAAAGACGATCTTCATCTTAGTTTCCATAACTCTAGGACTAATCTAATTAACGACCGCGACGTCTACATGGAGGATGTGATTGAGAACCGCGATCTGGCTGACGACAGAGAGCACATTACCAGGACACGGGTCAACCGGCAGGAGTACGCCCGGAGGAAGCACTACGACTCGGAGGTTCGCATCGACGATGATTCCATGCGGAGGCACGAGATCGATCGAGGCAGTGACATTGACTTCAACACGGCGCAGAACAACAGTCTCAAGAGCAAGCGCGAGCTGTTTATCAAGGATGGTAATGTGGAGATCCTGCAGCTGATGACCAGGGATAAGACCAGGGATGGCCTGAATCTGGACGACGACAATATCTATGTGAACGTACCCCTGAAACAGGCTGGCAATCTTTCCCATCCACAGCTCCTGATGGTGGATAACACCGGCAAGGAGATCCTGATGCGAAGGTTCATCGAAGAGCAGCCGGATGGCAAGCAAATCATACGAGAGCATTATCAGATTGTTCCCGGTGCCACTTATATACAGTCCATGCCCAATGAGGTGCAGCAGGGATCGACCCTCAAGGGAGACACTTTCCCGTTGGGCAAGTCGGGACCAAATAGCATAGTTTACTCCCAGCTGGAGCCAGAGGTGAAGGTCATTCACACGCAGCCCGTCCAGGCAACTGAAGGTATGTCTTTGGAGCAGCAGCTGCAGCCCGCGGTGTCCAATCAGTCCCTCACCCACGAGCTGGAGCACTCCCTGAAGCAGCAGAACGCACTGCTCAGGCAGATACTCCTCGAGAAGGAGAAGCTGGAGAATGCCTACACCCAACACGAGGTGGCTCTGGAAACGCAGAGTCTTCCCGGACAATCGATGGCCATAGGAACCCAGACGGATTGCGATGCCGGAACTCAGACTGAAGGACTGGACACCCTGGATGCTGAGCTCCCTCAGGCGAAACCCTCCCGCCGGAGAGCCCGAAGCGAGAACGACGAGTCCATGTCCGAGGATGGCTACGAGTATGTGCGCTTTAATCCACCAAACAGTCCCGAGGGCGTCTACTGGATAAAGCGACGGAGGACGAAGAAGCGGCCGAGGCAGCCGCGCAAAAGGATCGTGATGGTGGAGGAAGTGAAACGCAAGATCCGCACGCCCATCAAGGAAGAGGAGGAGCTGCACGAACGGAAGAAGCGAGTGCCTCCAAAGAAACCTCTGAGGGAAACCAAGACCAGCATCCTGCGCAAGCAGCTGAGCGACGAAAGCCGCAAGGACAATGCCAGGAACGGTGAATCGCAAACGGGCGGCAGCCGTCACCGATCCGAGGCCGAGGCCCGCAGCCGGGAACTGCTCATGGAAATAACCGATTCCATGGATGAGATGGCCAGTCCGGGATCGCACAGCATCCGGAAAATCCAGGTGGAGAAGTACTACAAGCACTCCGATGGCGACTTTGACGACGACGACACTGAGTACTCAATCGATTCGGATGGGGATGAGATCGTGATCAGGTCCAACTATCCTAGTCGAGGACAGGAGAACGAAAGGTACAGAAGGGAGGAACGAGTCTATGCGGAGCCAGAGGAGACAAAGGGACACAAAAGGCAGAATCACCAGAGGAAGCCATCGCCCACGGATTCCCAGCCAGAAGCCAAGCCGCGGATATCGAGGCGCGACAGTTCCAAGCGAAGCTCCAGAAAGCAAACCTCCTCGGAACCCCCGCACAACCGGTTGTCCATCTCCAAGTATGAGTCCACGGTCAGCGAGAACGGCAGGAAGCTTACGTCCACCTCCACGGAAATAGTGGGCTCCAAGCGATCCCTCACTGACCGAAGTTACCAGAGCGAAACTGAGTTGGCCGCCCTCGAGAACGACAACGAGCCCGAGCCCGAGCCTGAGGAACGGAATGTGCCCAAGTACATGGAGTGGTACTACAACAAGAAGAAGACCTCGGTGAGTGGACGCACCTCCACGGAGTCATCCAAGTCGCAGCCGTCCAGCAAGAAGAAGGTAGGAGCTTCCGAGAAGCGTGTCTCCAAGACCCGCATAACAGTGCATCCCAAGGACTTTGAGGAGGACGAGGATGCTGGCGGACGGTACAAGCCGGAGCCCGCTCCCCGAAAGTCCCCGCCGAAGGGCAGTCGCCTGCTGAAGGAGGACCGAGCTCTGAACAAGCAGCACAAACCAAAAATCGAGACTGACACCAATCACCCGCTCCTGCAACACTCGGAGCATCGTTTCGAGCGGGAGAACGCCCTGGAGGTTCCGACTGCGCCCACCAAGCTGCCCCACTACATGTATCCGGAGACGCCGCCACATGCGGCTGCGGCCAGCAAAGATGCCATCAAGCCCGCCAAGGAGCTCAAGCCCAAGCCATCGCCCATCAGGGAAAACGAAGTCAAGGTGTCCAAATCAAAGATCTACGTGGAGAATCGCGGGGCGGGCAACGCCTCGCAGAAGCAGCTAAACGCCTCGACCCTAGAGGATGACCATGACTCCGGAATTGCCATGAATTCACTGCTCAACAGCCTGGGACGTCGCAATCCCATTGCCGAGAAGAAAAGCGTCTTCTCCATCGCCTACGACGACGTCAGCCGGGTGAAGAAGATCAACTCGGGCGGCGAGTCGCCGCAGTACTAGTACCGATCCACTCCAAACCCTTCAAAGGAACAATCATATGTGATAGCCTCCAAGGCTCCCTACCTGCGAATCATCGAACCAATATCTGCAATACTGTATCATATACACCCAAAGCCAGCCTGTTAGCCCATTCGTAGTCTACGGGACGTTGAGAAATGTTAAACTCGTTTCTGTGCACCGACATACGTTAGGATCCGGATCGGATGGCCGCCTTCATTGTAACCATAAGCCGACAGATGTAGTTCAAAGTTTTATATTTAACTTACACCTAGAGTCTAGGAGAGTGGCATAAGCTCCATGCCACGCCAATGTATTCAACTCTATCCTATACGCATAATGTACCCGACCCCATGTACGACCAAAATTGTTAAGGATATTTATACGGTTAATCTTTAGTGTGTCTTCTTGTACATATCACGCACAAGTCATTAGCAAGTGCTCTCCTACCAGAAACTTGTGCAAATGTGTATGTACATAAGCTAATGTATACTTTGCAGTCGAATGAACAAATGCCTGCCATATTGAAAACACTTGCAAATATAATCTAATGAATCAGTATCGAATTAATGTACATATTCTAAGGATAAGCTTATGCAAATAAAACAAATTAATCCCGAATAAGGGCTTGCACATATTTTTTAAAGGTAAATGGTGACTCAGGTATGTATATTTTCCCAAGAAGTTCATAAAATCCAACCTATTTACAAACTTTGGACGAAGAAACATTATAGCAATAATTAGGGCCTCATTAATCGTTTCAAAAGACTCCCTACCTCCAAAAAGTAGGCATCATATTTATTCGGCTAACAGGACAAACTGGGAATATTTATTGGCAGTAATTGGTGCTAAAGAGCACACACAACATCCTAGGGTTAATGACAGCACATTTTTCTACGTCTCGCTTTCCTTAGTATTATTGTCTTTATTCCACTCGTTTTCTCACCCGGTCTTCTATATGTTTGTATAAGAGCTTAGATGCCGGGGGTAAATAAAATGCGTACAGCATTCACGCTCTCCATATTAAATCTTTGAGCGCAAAAATAAATAAAAGAAAGAAAGAAGTTTGACAACATTAAAAACTCTTCTACTGGTTCGAGCAACCAAGTCGAACCATGGAGTTAGTAGAGTTTTTCTTGAGTTTTATACTTCAAACCGTGTTCAAACCCACATCGAACTTGGGAATAATAATTGAGTTATCCTCAATGCTAATACTTATAAAAAATTTGTGTTTAAAAGGTTTAATGTTAACGTTGTATTTTTAAATAATTTTATTGATGTGAACATCTTTGTCTTATCATTGGACTCTGTATTAACATTAAAAGAAGAATAAATTTATAAAAAATGTAAAAAATAGTATATAGTACTATTAAATACAAATATTATTTTAAAAAAGGCGCCATTTTAAGCTTCGAACCCAACCAGCTTTTTTCATCGACCTCGCAGCTTGAAAATCGGTCGTATATATAAATATATATCAGGCCGATCAGCTGGTCGAACGCCACACAGTGGCAGTTTAGTTTCTTTTGGGTTGCAATAATCATAACTCTTGAACCAGTTGAGATATTTATTTTTATAATATTTTTTTAAGGTAATTTTAGTACCTTTTGATTAAGTGATCATACTATATGGTGTGATAAATAGTAGATTTTATACTCGCCAAACCCATCAATCGATGTAGATTCAAAAATATGTGCAAAATTAGTACTTTGGTAAAACAAGTATGCCTGCACGTGCAAATAAAATTATAATTTTATTCTACATTGGTTTTATCGAGATTTGATGACTATAACCATGCCGGTCGGTTACACATTTTTCCTAAAAATCGACCGAGCCCGAGTCTTCTTATTTTACAACCCCAAAAAGGATTAACTTTGAACACCTGCAACTTCTTAAATACTGAACCGATTTGAATAATTTTTTGGATTCAACCCCTTTGAACTATTAACAAATTTTAGGATACGTTATCAAAAGTTGATTTTTGCAATGTATCTGTATCTTTCCGGCCATTGTGCGCAACATCGAACTCGAACGGCAGAAGTACTCGAGCCGAGTGGCGCCGCTCTTCAAACTCATTCTCTTTGCGAGTGCGGATGTGAGTTGTTTGGTTTTCTCCTCTTCGTTCGAAAATACTCAGTTTATTCAAAACACATTTATTTAATTACAGAGGAAATCCACAAATTTTTACTACACCCAGCCAAGTGTTTAACAAACAACTGCAAAATGTGCAAGTGCCTAGCCGGAAACGTGGCCTGCTGGTGAGTTCAATTAATTGGCTTAGCATCATTAAACTTCAGAATGTAAAGTACACAAGATGCGTATATACGCAAAATATATATATAAAAATATTAATAAAAGCAGTCGGTAACCGCACAAGACATATATAAATAGATCCGGGACTCGTGAGTAAGACCGCTCCGGCCAGATAAGAAAGTGTGCAACCACCTGATAACTCTAGTTAGCTCCTATTTACATATATAAAGCCAAGTGTGGAAAGATCTTCGGGTACACACCCAAAAAGTTCCCAAGGGAGCTGCTTCTGCCTAGTACTTTTCACTATATATATTTTTATATCGCTGTAACGAGAGCATTGTAAATTTAAAGCGGAAGCAGAACTGTGAGAAAACTGGAAATACGCTTTGCGAATTCTCGCTTGAATCTCTTATACGAATCGGTATCGGTAGGTAGGGAGCGATACAGGTTTCCATATCAAAACAATGAAAGCAATGAGAGCAGGTAAACAAACTGCATGAGAATCCGAGCCGAGACGCCTTTTACCCGAAAGAGTTTCCACTTTCGATGCGGATCGACTGTATGGGTACATGTATCATCGCTTAAGCTGGCAGAATAAATTACTTAATTGTCTACCGTATCATACGCACGCTGCTTGCGATAGAACATATATATTTGTACATGACATGCAACGCGGATTCCGCAGAAGTCTACTTATTATTCCAGCTCACGCTTCCCTAAGGCACTCAATTTAATATGTATGTGGCGGTTCATATTCGCGCACAGTGGCCACAATTGAAAGAACCGCATATTTGCGTATCTATTAGATACAAACAGCGATGAGAGGGTATGACGAAAACAACGCTCTGTGCGACGCGTCGCATTAGTTCCTTTATTTGTGTACCAGCTGGCTCCAGAAGGTCCTGGCTCCGCTGAGGCGCGACGGAATTATTCCTTGAATACACATATCTACCCCCTGGAATCTCCCCTCTCCGGTGATGTTGGCCAACAACAAGCGTCGTCGTCAGTCTGTCGCCGGTTTCGCATTTCCGCCGGAATGATATGACATACCAGCTCTTGGCCCTGACAACAGAGTGGCTGTTAGCTGCTACTGCCGGGGTGGAAATTTAATTACGAGTATTATTTGGGGTGCATTTTTATTATTCCCAACTTTTCATGCGTAATTAATTTGGAGGTCTTGCATCATTCGGAAGTTCTACTTCTCCTTTTCTATTTTCATGAAATATGATACTGATGACCACTTAAAAATGGATTATGAGGACTGTATGTATTTGGAGTTAGAATTATCAACAATAAGTGACAAGTTTTTGCATTTTTAAAAGTACTAAAGCAGCATGAGTAATGCCAAAAACATCCGAAAACTTTACCATCTGCAGAGGGTGATCTCATAGAAAAAGGAATTTATTTCCACACTCTTGAAAAAAAGAATTTGTTAGAATCTCAAGATTCAAAGCAGTATGAAAACTTTTATTTATTTTTGGCTTTCTTTAATTTCAGCTGCTTCAACTGCGCCCTCAGTGTGCTCATTTCGGTCATCAGTACCTTCTTGGTGGTCATCATCGTGGTCGGCTTGGCCGTCTACTTCATTTACTACTACGAGAAGGAGGACGATGTCACCAAGCTCACAAATAAAGTAACCGACAACATCCAGTCAGGATTTGATAAAATAAAAGATGCCCTAAGCAAATAAGAAAAACTGCTAAGGTAAAACACTAATTAACTAATTATTATTAATTATTATACTAATTAACCTTTACTTCCAGATAAGTTCACATCCGTAAATGTTCCAAGCTATGCATGATTCCATCAATCCAGTTTAAATGCCACCAATTTACATAAACAAACACCGCCGGAGCCTTGAAGAGGACGATAATTGTTAAAACTTTTTCAGTAAAAGTACAAATAAAATGTTATAACACCCTCTTAATCTATATTATTGCGAATCTCCAGCTAAAACAGAATGTTCCAACGCAAAAGAATTTTATAATTAATATTTATGATATTTAAATACAGAACATACAACTTTATAATAAATCGAAAAGGTTTAAATCTGTGAAGGATTTTCTTAATAAAAATAAACATTAAACCAAATTTGTTTTTCTTATAAAAATTATATGCAAATACAAAATTGTCTGCTCTTCCTGGCATAAAGAAAGATATAAGTATTTTTTGGGGAATTAAATGATTAAGTAGACAGACATTTCCGATAAGAGGAAGTCAAACCTTAGCGCCACTAAAAGAATATTTTTGGCGCCTATTAAATTAGCTCACATCTGCTTATCTTACCACTGGTTTACAGCCTCTAAAAGGTATAAACAAAGCTTCTGTTTATGTAAACCATATCCATGCCCGGCAAGATAAGAGGGGCGAAAGTCAACAAAAAAAAGTATTTCATAATTCCAAACATAAAGCCCTGCAGCGTCGGAAACTCTCGGCGGCCCTTCAATGCCGAAGAATTTACCTCTGCGTTCGGCCAATCTCAATAAAATCGATATATTCAGAGCCATTTTGAAGGCATCGACTCGATGAACTTCTACCAGGCTCCCATGAAGCACAGAAGTGCTGCCAATCGTTCGACGACTTCGATTGGATCCAAATCAGCCCCTTCATCGCTCCGAAATGGAAACTCAACACGACGGAACTGGGGGAGTGGGAAATCCAACATGGTGGAGCAATGGAGGGGAAATGGGAGCTCATTTCCCACAGGACGGACTTTCCACTGTTTTCCAGCAGTCTGGCAGCATGCAACACAAACCGTTTAATATAAAATGGACAAAAGGACCCTGGGAATTGATTTACTTTATAACAATTTTTCGAAAAGAATTCCATAAATTAACCAACATTTTTTAAATTAAAAGTGTGGCCGAATAGTAGGAATACAATTTTCCTGGGTTAGGGAAACGCTTTTAATTCACTAAGAAAATACTATAAACAAAATCCAGAAAAACCTCCTGATTTAATTAATGTTAAAAAATTATTTTAAGAAACTATTTTGAATGAATCGACCTGGGGTTGACTTCGAGGATGACTACGAACACCCAGAAGGTCTGGAGTACATACTGGAATCGGTATTGATGTCCAACGATGGAAGTGCAGAGTTTCAAGGTCTGGAAGAGGAGTATAATTCCATGCTCCTGAACCCATGTCATTGCAAAGGATCCTGCGATAATGAAGAAACCTGTTCACATGGTGGTCAGTACAAGTATGGCCCAGAAGAAGAAGCGTTACTCCTCTGGGACAGCGAGCACTCTCCAAAACCAGTCATAGAATGCAATCCTTCATGCGAGTGCAGTAAAAACTCCTGCTCCAATCGCCTAGTGCAGTATGGACCTAGAAGGAATCTGGAAGTATTTGATTCTCCGATTTACGGATCAAAGGGACTACGCAGTACAGTAAATATTCCCTGCGGGGCCTTCATCAGCGAATATGCCGGTGAACTATTAACCCCAGCCGAGGCTAAGCGCCGCCTGGAAGCCAATGAAGCGCTCGGCCTGATGAACTATGTCCTGGTTCTTAATGAATACACCAGCGGGGAGAAGCAACAGGTGACGATAGTTGACCCCTCTCGTCGGGGGAACATCGGACGCTATCTAAACCACAGCTGTGAACCCAACTGCCACATAGCAGCGGTACGAATAGACTGTCCCATACCGAAAATAGGTGAGCTTTATTTAGTTTTTCTCCAATTACTGGACTAAGCGTTTTCCCAATCACCAGGCATCTTTGCTGCCCGCGATATTAAGGCCCAGGAGGAGTTGTGCTTTCATTACGGAGGAGAGGGGCAGTATTTGAACACAAATAATGGAAAGACTTGCCTTTGCGCTGCTCCTAATTGCACGGGTTACATGCCAAACACTGCAATTGATTGAAAAATATTTATCAAATATAGTTAAAGAATAATGAAGATTATAAATTACCACTCAAAGTTTGTTAGGCACTGGGTGCTCCGGCAGCTTTTCGTTTATCCACTTGTCCAGATCCGTAATGGATGCCGTTTTCAGCTCATGCAATGTGTTTTTCAGAGGATGGAATGTGCCTTTTACACCCAGCTTTTTAAGATTCTCGAAAGTCTCCACGCCCCAGTCTGGAGGTACCAACGTATCCCGCTCTCCGTGGAACATGCGCAGCTCCGGCAGAGTACTTCCTTCTGGAACATTTTCCAGAGATTCGTATACAACAGATCCGCGATTAAGGAAGGAGGAATGGGCAAAGACACCAGCCAGTTCCGGCTTCAGATGATAGCCCGTGTGCAGAGCCACGGCTCCGCCCATGGAGAAGCCGCCCACGATGATCCTGTTCAGCGGTATCCCGCTAGCCACTTCCTCCTCTATCAGTTTATTGATGGAGTCGTAGCACTCCGACATGCTCCTCTTGTGCTCTCCTGCGGCTATGTTGATGGACTTGCGATCGAACCAAACGTTGGACAACTCTCCGTCCAACGGGGTGTACTTCTGGAGCGGTGCCGTAGGATATATGACTTTGATGTGTGGATACTCCAGATTCCGACCGAGCACGAAGCGCACCCATTCCAAGACTCCGGGGCCAGTGTCCCCTGAGCCGTGGAAGAATATCACGGAGGCGGTGTGTTTGCCCGTGGCATTTATCGTCTTCAAGGCCAGTTTCATCTTTAATTCACCTTTGGAGCCTTAAAATTACAAAAACCGAATAAATAAAATAATCAAAGGGCATCAGTGTGACCAGATCGCAAAAGTCCTGGGCAATAAAATTCCAGACTTTGTTAATTTTATTTTAAATATTTTGTCCACCTATCTGGCAGCGCTGTTCGGCACACATGTAAACACGGTCGTGTTTTCCAACACAGGTCGTTTCACCTGAAAGAAAAAGAAAAATCGGAGTGGCAAGTGGCAAAAATAAATAAATAAAGTTGTAAGTAGCTGTAAATAAAGCGAGTAAACTACAAACTAAATAGTTATGTGTAAATACAGCAGGTGAACTTAACATTTATTAAGTTTTGGTGGCCCAAAATCTCGTATTTTCGTGAAAATGTGCGTGCATTTATCGTTTATCTGCGAGTGAAAACTTTAATGAAACAAAGGGCCATTTACGTTGCACTTCCCAGCCCATATATGTATGGGCCGAGGTTACGAAAGCAGCTATAAATCGTGAAATATGTGTTGAAAGATGAGGTGCAAATATTGAGGCTGCAATTGCGCAAATCTTTTACAACAAGGTAGCTTTTGGCCTTCCTGCTTCCCATATATCAGCTGTTCCGCACATGGTGTGAGAATTCCCTACATACATATGTATATGTGGGTATGTAAACATTCTTGTATATAGAACCGAAGAGGAGTGGGAGAGAGACAAAAAGTTGGCCGTGTAAGTGAGTAATATTTGTTTATGCTGGATGCAAGGTTCAACGGTACCTTCACCCGCACTCACACGGCCGCCCGCCGATTACGCTATTTGTTTTCACCTACACAAGACCATTCAAATGTGTGAATACGATGTGAACGTGTGTAAGGTTTTGCCTCCTCACCGTGAATCGGCAGTATTTCGCCCAGTTTCTGCCTTTATCATTCCATTCCATTCCCACCAACTCAGCGTCACTTCACGCGGAAATTTTAAAACCGCAAAGTGTATGATAAAAGAATAGGAAATCTGTAATCACGCGGCTTAAGTCTCGCGGGAGCGCGAATGGCGGACTTACAAGATTGCGGTTTTCGGGGAAACCCCCCGTTCTGCGTTATCAGCGCAGTTGGGTTTTCCAGATAACTAAGTTATCTACATACTTCAGAGATTGAGATGCTATCTGCATCCATTGAAAAATATGTGTAGTTCGGTATTATAAAACCAAGACCACATGTTTGCTTAAATATTTATATCTATTAATGATTGTGATAAAGAAAACTTTACATATGTATGTATGTATTTATCTCAGTAAAAGTTTTACCTTAAAAAAAATATTGATATTCCTTGACCAGAAAATATTACACATGATATTTGAAATTATAAAAAATTTGGTATCATTGCATTTCTCTCGATATCTTTTAGTTTGCAAGTTAGCATTATAGCAGTATTACTTTTATTGGTAGTTATAATTTGATTTGGTAAACCGATCAAAAATTTATAAGTGCAAAAAGTGGGTGTGTTTTACGACAAAATGGTGCCATAAACTTGTGAAATCCACCCATGACCACCATTTAGTGACTCAAATTGCTAGGTAACAATGATTAATCAGATTTATATTTATACAGTGACACTTCTTGTGAAGTGCCAGATAATATCTAAAAAAAAATATATTCAGGAAAATAATAGTAGGAATTCTTCAAAATCGAAATAACTTTGATTAGAAAATTCATGGAGGCTAATTTTCCACGAATCTCAAATGTTTTTAATGCTAATATACATATTTTACTTGGAATATGTTCTATAATACCCACATGTAAATATTTTCAAACGAAATTCGACCTTAAAAATTATTAAAAAAATCTGATTACGAATTAGAGGTTCGAGCAAATGTACATCGCACATTGACATATAGAGTGCTTGAATTTGTTATTATTTTGTTCTATTGAGCTATTTATTTCGTATGGACTTTGAGCGTGTTAAAGCTACTCGAAATTCCGGGACGCTGAATGACGTGCAAACATTTTTTTTTAACTGAAATTATCTGTACCCGCACATAAAAGCTATGGAAATTCTAATTTTCCCAAAAACCTGCTGAGCCGGTTAGTCAATTCTCACAAGAAATGGAAAATCATCGCACAGCTTTGTTTACAAAAAACCAACGATTTGTGAACATCATCGTTACTCGGCTGAAGAGTGCTCGTAAAGCATTCGTCGTTCATTCATGGTATGACTTTTTATCGCCTCGAAAAGGAGTATATTCACCTGTAAGCGGTGAGGTTCCGAAGAGCCGAGTCACATGTAAGCATGATAACGCTGTTCCCAACAACGCAACTCTCGCCGTCAGGCCATCTGAGAGATAAGTCGTCCGCTCCATGGTGCTGCTCTGGGCCCGGCAGCGGCGGCTCCCGATGGGTGAACGGACCACCGCCTGGCAGTCAGTTGACGGGCTCTCTCCACGGCGCACGCATGATCGCCGGAGCGGATTTACGGCGCAGCAGCTGATCGGGCGCTTTCGATTTCCCAGTGTCTTTGTTCCACTTTGTTTGGAATTATCTGGCGTGGAGCGCGTATATACCCGTGATTGTTATTATTACTAACTACATACATTATCTGTTGTGGAGTGACTGAAAACAGAAAACATTAAAGGATCTTGAAAGTGATTTGTGAACAGTGCCAAAATGCAAACCCAAATGCAGACACAAATGCAGTATGAGAGTCATATCTCTTCTGCAACTCATCAAATCAATAAATGCCTTCAAAAAGGTTAGTTTTATTTTTCCTTTTCCCTGTTAAGGTTTTATATTCGGTTTGAAAAGACTCTCCCTGATCAAAAATGAGTTCTAGATCATTTATTTACAATAGTTAATACCTGAAATATTCCGTTTAAAGTAGGTTTTAATTTCTTTAATCTAATTTAATGAACTTGGTAAAAATCTGAGTTTAATTATTCATTTTTTGGAAGCCTTTAACGTCATTCAAAGGACTTCATAAAAATCCTAGGGTAATTCATTGGGTAAAATACTCTTAATACAGTTTGCCCTTAAGTTCCCAGAAAGGGGGGTCTTTTTTTTCGATCTTTACGATGGGTCTACAGTTCAATTCGCAACGAGTTTGCCAGATAATTTCGTTACTCGCGCTTTTGGGGGAAAAAAACCACAGATCATGACTGTGCACATTGCGAATCAAGTTCCCTGGCCGCTTCCACAGTCTAAAACAGCCCACAATGATTGGCGAAAATGTTTGAAATGTTTCTAGATTGTTGTACAGTAAAGTCACTCGAAGTGGGACGTGAGTTGCTAAAAATAATTAAGAGAAAGGAAAAGTTAGTAATCATAATTGTCACTTCACACTCACGAATTAATTTGAATTTAGTTACTTACTTAAGTGTGACTTTGGATGATCAGATAACAGATATCAGTATGGAGAAACTAGTTTTGCGTTGACAATAAAAAATCCGGTTGTACTTTACAGTAGCTGCTCGAATAGTAAACGTCAAAGAGTAATAATAAATTATAGTATTGCCTTATTTATTCACCTACTAGTTAATAAATAAATACCAACTTATCTAGTTCTAGAAAGTATTTGGAGATTTCTGTTGACTTATCTCTGCCTTTGGCTATCTTAGATATGCATAAAATACTACGTCATTTCAAACATGGTGGTTTTCGGTTTTGAAAGTGCCATCTTGTATTGTTTTTATTTTTGCAAATTCATAGCAGATTAGATAACATAATAGAGTATATAGACTTAGCTGATTGGCGATCTATTTGCGATGAATGGGGTACAAGGGTTATAGGGCTGACTTTTGAAGTGTCTTGGTTACGGCGGGACCATAGGTAAAAATAGGTGCATTAAGTTCAATGATTAGCACATTGTAGTAGCATACACATAGTTGGATGAATATTCAGTGAACTGATATACAATAGTCATCGTATTTAATTATAAAAACACATTTAATGCAATATTTTGTAGCTGTTTAATACACAGTACTTAATAGCTAATTAACATATTATTTTCTCCTTAGAGGCTGAGATGAACAACCCTGCAGAGAGTTGTTCCACCTCGTCGTTCGGGCGGTGCGGATCGACGCACTCGCAGATCGATGACCACGATGCCACGGACGACGACATGACCTTCTGCATGTCCAACTACGCCAAGGAGGCCCTGAAGATGATGTTCATGATGCGCTCCCACGGCATGCTCACGGACGTGGTGCTCGAAGTAAAGAAGGAGCTCTTCCCCGCCCACAAGGTGGTGCTGTCCGCAGCATCGCCTTATTTTAAGGCCATGTTCACGGGCGGACTCAAGGAATCGGAGATGTCGCGCGTCCAGCTGCAGGGGGTAAGTAGAGCTCAAGCGCCGCCCTCAATTGGTTGGTTTAATGGATGAACAGTTCGTCCGTTTCCCACTTTCAGGTCTGTCCCACGGCCATGTCGCGCATCCTGTACTTCATGTACACCGGCCAGATCCGTGTGACTGAGGTGACGGTGTGCCAGCTGCTGCCGGCTGCCACCATGTTCCAAGTGCCAAACGTAATCGACGCATGCTGTGCCTTCCTGGAGCGGCAGTTGGATCCCACAAATGCCATTGGCATTGCCAACTTTGCCGAGCAGCACGGCTGTGTGGACCTCCAGAAGAAGGCGAATGTTTTTATCGAACGCAACTTTACACAGGTAAGTCGTAAGCCTCGCTCATGGACACCTGCTCCGTTTACTACATCTCTCATTCACCTCTGCCTTAGGTGTGCCAAGAGGAGGAGTTCCTCCAGCTAACGGCTTATCAGCTGATAGCCCTCATCCGACGGGATGAGTTGAATGTGCAGGAGGAGCGAGAGGTCTACAACGCAGTGCTCAAGTGGGTCAAATACGACGAGGACCAGCGCCACTGCAAAATGGAGCACATTCTGGGCGCTGTGCGCTGTCAGTTCTTAACGCCCAACTTCCTCAAGGAGCAGATGAAAAACTGCGACGTTCTGCGCAAGGTTCCCGCCTGCCGCGAGTATTTGGCCAAAATCTTCAAGGACTTGACGCTGCACAAGTGTCCGGGTGTTAAGGAACGGACACCCAACACCACTCGCATGATCTTCGTGGCCGGCGGCTTCTTCCGCCACTCGCTGGACATATTGGAAGCCTACAATGTGGACGACAAGACGTGGACAACGCTATCGAATCTGCGCATTCCCAGATCCGGTTTGGGTGCCGCCTTCCTCAAGGGCAAGTTCTACGCGGTCGGCGGACGGAATAACAACATTGGCTCTTCCTATGACTCGGATTGGGTGGATCGTTACAGTGCCGTCAGTGAGACGTGGCGTCCTTGCGCGCCCATGTCCGTGCCCCGGCATCGCGTGGGCGTTGCTGTCATGGATGAGCTCATGTACGCCGTGGGCGGATCCGCTGGCATGGAATACCACAACACCGTGGAATTGTGAGTATTGAGGATGAAATTTATATCAAGCAAATTTATATTATTAATATTATATCGCATTGCAGCTATGATCCCGACTTAGATCGCTGGACATTGGTGCAGCCGATGCATTCCAAGCGCTTGGGCGTGGGTGTGGTGGTGGTCAACCGTCTGCTCTACGCCATTGGCGGCTTCGACGGGCATGAGCGTTTGGGTAGCGTGGAGTGCTATCACCCGGAGAACAATGAGTGGAGTTTCTTGCCGCCGCTCCAAACCGGTCGCAGCGGAGCGGGTAAGCATGACCGGTTCTTTCTTATCACTACTCCTGCTAAATTCGGATTTATTACTATCAGGCGTGGCGGCAATTAACCAATACATCTACGTGGTCGGCGGCTTCGACGGCACCCGCCAGCTGGCCACAGTCGAGCGCTACGATACGGAGAACGAAACCTGGGACATGGTGGCGCCCATTCAGATCGCCCGCAGTGCTCTGTCGCTGACCCCGCTGGACGGCAAGCTGTACGCCATTGGCGGATTCGATGGCAACAACTTCCTGTCCATCGTGGAGGTGTACGATCCGCGGACAAACACGTGGGTGAAGGGAACGCCACTGAAGTCAGGACGCTCCGGTCATGCCTCAGCGGTTATCTATCAGCCTGCGTGCGCCACCACATTTATGGACTACGAGGAGAGCGAGGACACGACGGGTCGGGATGGAAGCCATGATGACGGAAGGTCCGGGGACTCGTCGTCCCAAGATCCGAGCAGCAGTAGGAGTCCACACTCGTACTCGGGAAATGCGCCCAACATGGAGTTCCATACGTCGTTTGGCACGAAAGGCTGCAACAACTGCGACTCCGAGGTGGATGTAAGACGCAGAGTCACATCAGACACGCAAAATTATCAAATTCCTGCCATTAAAAGTGAGGAACTGAGCAACCCCTTGTGTCCCTGGGCCAGAATGCAATGTAGATTTCGAAGGACGCCACCACAGTCATTCAACGATAGCGAAAACACTACAGATTTAACGCACAAGTACGATAAAGCGCGGAAAAAGTGCCTACTGAGCTCAGCGGCGAAAGTGATACATAACCACATCGAAGGCCGCCTGCGGAAACTGGCGGCCACATGACAATACGAATCCGATCCATACGCTTAGTCACAACCAAAACATCATTCATTGTACAAAGCCTGTCCGCATCCCCCAGAATTCCATGTTAAGAAGCAGCATTCCATTGAAATATCGCCAAAGTCTTCGTTCGCTGGCTGATATTTATGAACGTGTAGTCAAAACAGATTTTATGGCATCCATAACATTAACTGACGCTCGTCAGGACATTTTTTAAAGATTGATTAGGGTAAATAGTTAATTAGTGGAAGGAAGGAAGGAAGGAAAGTGTGTCGTCTTTTATGTATACTGATAACTTGCATATTGTACTTTTTTTAAAGTAGGTTCAAAGGAAATACGTGCATCCATATAGTAATTTATACAAAAAACGCAATATATATAAGATAAATAAATGAAAAAAAATTATTTTACAAATCTTAAAGGCGAGTGTTTCAAATGGGATGAAAGTAAAACTACAGATACATGGGACTGCATTAAATTCGATTCCATTAAATTGCGCAGCTGACTTGATCGTGAGTAAAAATAATGTAAGCATTTATGGTAAACTTTTGTGACCAATATGTGACCCCTTAAATCATAATGACGGTGGTTTTTTTCCAAATTAACATCAATTTAATTTGCTAAGTGTATTTGCTGCGTGTAAACAAAGAGCTCAACAAGTTTAAGATTAAAGACTCCTCTGTTTTCGTGGTCGCGGAGGATTAAATGAAACGGGCGTGTTGTCGGTAATGGACACAATATTTAAGCCACCCATTTGCAGTCCCTTAATCGCCGACTGTAAAAAGGACAAATATTAATATTTTTATTTATTTCATTTAGAGATTTCAGATTTGATCCTACCATTCTTCCAGGGCCAAGGCCACGAACCTTCACCCGCACTGTTTTCCAGCCCAATTCAACGGCTTTCTGAAAATTAATTTTGTTGTTAATTAAGCTTTAAATTATATGCTTTATGTTAAACCACTGATAATATTAGGTACTGAATTAAAATTAACAAGAGAGGAAGCTAACTTCGGCAAAGCCGAAGTTTAAATACCCTTGCAGTAA